>WWET01001427.1:244794-264793 GCA_011038615.1 Limnodynastes dumerilii | reverse complement strand
TTGTAAATGCCCTAACATACTGTCAGACTTCAATTAACCTACTAACATGTTTTTTGGTGAAGAAACAAACACAGAACATACAATCTCCACACAGGTTAGTCCTTATCCGGGAATCGAACGCATGAACTCATTGCTGTGCGGCAGAAGTGCAAACCACTTGAGCCACATGTCATGTTTGCTTATGTAATATATTGGTGCTATATAAAAAATACTATTTATCAATCATTCTAAATAATTATTTATTACAAACTGGTTGGAAAGTTGCCTTCTAGAGATAGTGTTGGTTTTGTGTATAAATTAGTATCCCTTGACTATCCTTCCGTCTTTACTGTGCCTCTATATAAAGCTGTGTCAAATACGTATATACTAATGATATGTGCCACTCTTATCCGTTATCAGAGATATTAAATAGCAGCCTGCATGAAACAAACGACAGTAAGCAGAAAGTTCTATAGAATTGACACCTTTGGAAGAGGAGACAGTTGAGTTATTAAACACCGGATATATATGAGGAATAGGATCTAGAGTAGCAGCTGTTGACACAGGAGCCATTTAATATCTTTATTCACTTATAAGATATTGCATAACTTAGCAAGACACGTCCATTCAATGATGTCAGAGAATGATAACTTAGGACCTTCTCTCATTCTTTAATTAATGCCAGCAAATGTATTGCTTGCATTGCCCGGGTACCACCACCCAGCTGCTGCCAGGTTAGAATTACTGACACTATTGCAAGGTTCTCACTTTCTGGCATTGTGAAACTGTAATGTATACATGTAGAAAGGAAGCCCTTTGTATGGGAATAGTAAGCGTTGCATTTTGATAAGGCTCTAAAGGAGCACTATTATGTACAGATTTCTTTTCTTAATATTTGCTTTGGGGTCTAGACCGCTAAACTAATTCTTATGTCATTGTTGTAAAACAATGAGTGTGTGCAAGTAAATAAAGATTTGGAAATTCAGTTTGTAGCACAATAAATAATTCCAGAAGGGTCATATGAGTATCCTTCTGGAGCATTGACAGCTAGAAACACCTGACACAGACATTAAATAAGAACCTGAAATCTTAAGGTAGGGTCCTGTTATAGTAAACTCATACATGCAAAGGGACGCAGGGTGCAGAGAAAATTCAGCTTCGGATTCCCCTCTGTCACTGCACTCGGTCCATTATTATTATCAGTTGGATTTTGGGGTAATTCCAAAGTCTGTTTGTAGTTTGTAAGTTTATTAGTGGTGTGCGTTTTCTGTATGTATGAAGGTCAGGTAGTGCGGAGTTGACAGCACTTACTCCGCCATGTCGGACTGATTCCCAGGCAGACGGGAAAGTTCCATATGCCTGGAAATCTGAATTGGCGCGCACAAGAAGGTGAATGCCAAATAGGCATTAATGATGATAAACACCCATCTGCTGCTATTACCAACAGGCAGTTAAGGGTTAAAACATTAGGCCAATCAAGGGGAGTATTACCAGGGTGAAGGGGAGGAGTTAAGGGGGTATATTAGGGCAGGTAACATGGAGTTCAGCCTCTTTGCCAGGAATATTTCCCTCCCTCACTCCCTTTAGTTGTATTTACTAACATGTCAATTTATTTTCAGATAGGGCAAAGTTTGGTGGTAGCGGGGGGGGGTTGTCTGCAAAATATCTGTTGCTAGATAGGGTGATAAGGTATGGTACAGGAGAGACACACCCTATGAGCACAAGCAGGAAGCTACGCTCGGTTACTGGTTCCCGGTTTGCCTCCCCGGTTATACCGGGGTGCGCACTGTGAAAGGGAATAGTGTTCTCACGGTTTACCCTTCTGAATCTGGGCGGATATCATTCCATTATTAAGCACTTACTAAATCCGCCACATAAAACCCCTGCACGGAGAGGCCATACCTATTAAAATGGCTGTAGATGTCAATGGCAAAATGAGGTTACAAATTATATTAAAAAAGAAGCCCTTTGTATACACTATGGAATAAAAACAAGATAATTTATTGTATAAGTGCCACTTAAAGCATGGCTATATAAAGGCACACAGGTTAAAGGGTTACACAAGGAAACACAAATAGAAGGCATTATTCTGTGTCACATGGTATGCTTTGTTTGCAGTTTTGAAGTATTACCTTGGAATTCAGTTCCATGTTTGAAAGCTCCAAAGCCACATGTTCATTATGGACTGAGGACATGCTTGTTATACAGTCTACTGAACTTATGTTTATGTGCTAGATAAATGGAATGGTCTACAATCAGGCAAAAGAATCCATTGTTTGGAAAACAGTTATTCTGACACTTATTAAGAAGGCATGTTCATACTCCGCAGAGCAATGGCCCATTATTGTGACCTTACTGTTAAATCCAGTTATGCATGGTCATTATTCAGTCAACATCACATTTATGTAGATTCCAGAACTATGAAACAGCAACCCCACCCGTTGGACCACCGTACTAACGCATTATTATTATTTTTTTTAAAGGCAAATATGCCTTCAGTGCTTGTCAGGGTTGCCAACTCTCCCGGAATACTTGGAAGACTCTCGAAATTTGGGCAGTTCTCCCAGTTTTCCGGGAGAGCCGGCAAATCTCCTGCAAGCCCCGATCAGCTCTCACTATCTATTGTTATCCCTAGAGTTATTAGGGATGGGCGGGACTTGATAATGTCAACAAGCCCCGCCCATCCCCATGGTGAGAGAGAGATTGCATGAGTGATTAGCAGGGGACGGGGCTTAATGACACGATTTGCATAAATCACGTCAGTATTCCATGATCCCTTGCAGTAATCTATGACTTCCCTCCGGGAGCTCCAGGGGCCTGATACAGGTTCTCTGGGCCTGACCCATATCTCCAAGTTCGCACGAGAGAGAGGGGTGCACGCCCCTGTCACTACTCTCTGTCGTGTGGAGTTCATACGTGTCCAGGACCCTACTTTAACTTCTTTGCACGGATCTGTGTCCATCCAAACGCAGATCCGTGCAATACTGCTGATCGGCGCCCCCAAGTTGCAAGAAAAAATAAAAGTGGAAATGTTGCCCATAGCAACCAATCAGATTCTAGTTCTCACTTTCTTATTACATACTAGGAAATGTCAGCTAGAATCTGATTGGTTGCTATGGGCAATATCTCCACTTTTCTTTTCCTGCAGCTTAGTAAATCTGGCCCCAGGAGTGACATATCAGGACTGACGTTCAGTTCACAATCCTTAGAACTTTTCCAGCCATCAAAGCAGCGCGACCGCTGTCAGCGTGTACCCAGAGCAAGCCGGCATTGTCTCTGCTGTGATTTTGGGTAAAGCCGTTGCACAATGCAGCACTGTATCACACAAAATAAAACTGCCTTGTCACCAAAGACGACTAAATAAATACAGCTGGCTGGATGATATTTCTCAGCAGTGTCCCGATGTCTTGGAGCGACTTTTCAAACAACCCTGATTTGTTTTTCTAAAGCAAGAGCAGCTGTGAAATAACAGAAGGAGCGGAGCTGACAGAGGCCTGGCAGCACAGGGCCGTAAGAAACTCTAACGCACACAGCGAGATGAATGAGCAGCCATTGGTCGGTCACCACATGACTTTTATTCTAATAAATAAACTTTATATTGTAAGAGATTCACTAAACTGCGACAGCCTGTACATCAATGGATCCACTCAGTCACTGTGTCATATACTTATTCTATCAAACACAAACACATATAATCAAACACACACACTCACTCTCACACACACTCACTCTCACACACACTCACTCTCACACACACTCACGCACACACACACTGACTCTCACACACACTGACTCTCACACACACACACTCACTCTCACACACTCTATCTATCTATCTATCTATCTATCTATCTATCTATCTATCTATCTATCTATCTATCTATCTATCTATCTGTCTCATATCTATCTCTCTCTGTATTTAATCTATGTGATCTCATGATGTTGTGCTGTGTATGTTATATATGGCTGTGCTCAGTTGTGGGGTTGTGTATGTTATATATGGCTGTGCTCAACTGTGTGGTTGTGTATGTTAGATATGGCTGTGCTCAGCTGTGTGATGTGTGGCCGTTGCTTGGGCCGGTATGCTGTGTGTGTACAGTACGTGCCTCTTCCTCTGCTCCTGCTCGGAACACTGTATTCATTAACCTTCTCCGTAATATAATCCACTGCGTGGTTGCAACTATAAACATGGCAGCTTCAGGCGCTCTTCATCTTCAGCATTATGATATTAGGTTGTAGCTCAGTCCAAGTTTCCATTGCTGAATTCTGTGGTCATGGTGAGTGTCAGGGCTGTAAGCAAGTTGTATGGAAAATGGATCTCATTTCATATTAAAGGGCAACTATATTTTATAGGTTGTTTATCTTTAGCAGCCTTGTGTATAACAAAAACATATGACTCTGGCTTGCTGCAGATGTCCCAATCAATGCAAACAGGCAGTGAGTACAGTAATATCAGCATAGCCCAACTATAGTCCTTCCTTAGGAGATACAATACAGGGAACGTGTAACTCTTTTATTTCCAGTGATTAGTAAAAGGACACAAACAATAAAAGAATTATACCCCTTTCATATCTCCGCCCCGGCAATATCCCAGGTCTTACAACCCGGGATATTGCTGTGTGAAACAGATCCTCCCATGGTCACAGACCCTGGAATGATCCCTTTCACGCTGCCAGGCTGACCTGGGAAAATCTGCCCTGACGTCTTGTATTTCCTGCTTCCTGTCTCTGACAGGAAGTATCACATGACTGTGGGCAGCCACTCACGGAGGGCTGAACCTACAGGCAGGCTTGTGGAGCCTTTTTTTTTTGTAAAACAATTACAACTTTATTGAGCTGAGTGGAAAAACTGGACAGAATGTCTGGGATGTGTTATATTAGGGGTGCAACTATAGTGGGTGCTGGGGGTGCAGTTGCTATGGGGCTACCATCCCCCCTGCACTCACCTTTAATCCAGTCCACCCTATTAGCAGCTCCCCTGCAGCCCCGCTGAAGCAACAGTCCTCACATGCCATTGCTGGAGCTACACAAAAGGTAAGAAAGATCATGGGCTTGATTTACTAAACTCGAGATTTTCAAAATCGCCACTGTTTGCAATTTTTTTGTGCCGATTTTGAAATCTCAGATTTACTAATGGTGATTTGTGCTTTAAAATCGTCAGAGATGTATTTTTTTAAAATTCGCCGTTGTTGAGCTATTTGTGGCGATTTTGCCCATTTACGAGATACAAATCTCATATTTACTAAGGTGCGAGTTGTCAACTCACTGTTGAATGGGAGTCAAAATTGGCACAGATTAAAGAGGTGGGGGTGACTGTCGATTTTATTGAAATCGGCACTCATCCTCTGCAAAAAACACATCTCTCTTGTAAAAAAAAAATCTTCCAAAATTAACATGGCTGCCGCAGCTACCAATTACCCCTTAGCTTGCTGTGCCACCTAGTACTTTAAGGCAGAGCATGCCCTTGTATTCCAGGGCATGCTTTGCCTTATAGTACTCCAAGTGGCAGCATGCAAAGGGTTAACGGGATGCTACCGCAACCACAGTGTCACCCGCTATCTAACACTACACTACTTTAAGTCAATATGTTTCAATAAACACTGACCTGCCCCCCCCCTTAATGCCTTAACGCTGTCCCTCCATCCTTATTACACACTGTCCCTGCCTACACATTACATACTGTCCCGCCGTTAAGAATAACCAGTGTCCCTGCCTACACATTACACACAGGCCCTCCGCTAAGAATAAATAGTCTCCCTGTCTAAACATTACACACTGGCCCTCTAAGAATAAACAGTGTCCCTGCCACAAAATCACAGGCCCAAGTTAACATTATATAACCATTTATCAATCAATGTAACAATCATGTGCTCAATGTTCTGCAGCGTTGCTTGGAGACTCGCTGGATGTTCTTCATCTTCTTCATGTGGCTTCTCCTCCGGCCCGGTCCGCGCTCCTCGGTGTCCTCCGGCGAATGACGGGCCTCATTACAGGGCTTATATATATAGCCTCGCGGCACCGTTGGAGGGACAGCATTAAGGCATTAAGGGGGGGACAGGTCAGTGTTTATTGAAACATAAGGACTTAAAGTAGCGTAGTGTTAGATAGTGGGTGACACTGTGATTGCGACAGCATGCCATTAACCTTTTGCATGCTGCTACTTGGAGTAATATAAGGCAAAGCATGCCCTGGAATACAAGGGCATGCTCTGCCTTAAAGTACTAGGTGGCATAGCATGCTAAGGGTTAATTGGTAACCAAGGCAGCTTTTTTTTTTTCACATTCAACCACGATGTCTGGTGATTTTAAAAGGGTTCATTTGCCGCAATTACAAGCTTAATCGCAGTGAATAAACCCTTAAAAAATCGCCAGACATCACTGTAGTTTTGAAATCGCTAGATTTAAATTGGGCATAGTAAATTCAGTGATTTAAAATGAATGCCGATGTCTAGCGATTTCAAATGATGATTTGAAATCGAGTTTAGTAAATCTAGCCCCATAGCTAGACTGTCAGGGACCCAGTGGCTCACCCATGGGGGGATTCTGGTAGTCCAAAAACACCCCAAAATGATTATTTATTAAAAAAATGAAAGAAAAAACCATTAAATTATAAAAGGCTCCACAGATGCAGTGAAAATGGGCGTGGCTTCATTGACTTGTTGGCTAGACAGACATAGAAGAGGATTGCCACCACAGGGCAGTTACCATAACCACAGAGCAAGTTTCCCCAAACGTTTTACATGAAGTGACAGTGTGAGGGGTCCATGTACCATCAGTGTCACACACACAGACAGAGGTTCCCATAGTCATGCACATAGGCAGGGGTGATCAGCCAATAAGGTGACAAGGCTGCAGGGGTAATCAGCCAATAGGGTAACAAGGCTGCAGCCTAGGGCACCCAGACACCAGGGGGGCACATTGAAATGTGTGTATGGGAGAGAGAGAGAGAGAGAGATAGATAGAAGAGCCCTGCAAAGAGGTACAAATATATTTTGCCTCCACATTCCTGTGTTAATGGCTCTTAGCACTTGTATGAGTGACAGGTGGTACAGTGTGCAGAGATACTATGTGGGCTAATTATAGCACACTGGACCAACAAATGTTGATGAAGTTGTAGTCATAATTTATCTAAGCAGATACTAATCTGCCACTCATACAAGTGCAAGAGCCATTAACCCTTAGGGCCAGATTACTAAACTGCGGGTTTGAAAAGTGAAATTATGCAATCGCCGCATTCACTAAAGGCAAAGTCCATGGTGATTTTTTCAGTGTCAAGCGTCGCTTAGTGAAATCTCGGGTGACTTTCTATAAAAAAGCTGATCTGTTTTGACACATAAACATTTCTAGTGCAGCATACTTATAACCCTTAGCATGCATGCACTGATAGTACTAGAAGGCACAGCATGGCCATGTGTTTCTGGCAGTGCTGTGCCTCCTAGCAATATAAGCGTCAGCATGGCAAGGATTAATGACAAGCTGAGCTATAACCAATATCTGTACAAAAAAAGTAAATTTACAAAATAAAAAAACAATATGTACAAGCAAAAACAAAACATTAGACAACCTACTGTACATGTTATGATGCTAGCCCCCTTAGAATCGATGTAACTGAAGGTGCCCACTCTTTAAATCCTCCAAAGTAACATTACTTTTATTAGTGAATAAAAGGTATAATTGCCCTACCTTTGTCCTAAAAAAAAACATGTGCCCATATACAGTATCTAGTAATATGCATAGTTTACAGCCTTTTTAATCATTAAATTACATTATGTGTCAATATCATGTTTCCTTTTAAAGTTTTGCCGTCAACTCCCTTCTGCCTAGTCAATGTAAATGTCTGGTTCCTTTTTTAAATAACAATAAAGTACAGTAAAAACTCACATTTTAGTTGTCATCTATCTTGGGTGACTTGCTTGAAGAACTGGACCTGTTGATTGAAGTTTTCATCTTCTTCTCTGGCTGGAAGCTGCGTCCCGGTCCTTCGTCTTCGGGGTTCCGTAGCTAATGAGCTTTCGGTCACTAGAGGTCCCCCTTATATAGTCTCTATGACGTCAAAGTAGTGACCTTGGGCCTGATCCAGACCTACGCCCGCTGTCGCTAGGATGGCAGGCGTAAGCGTAAGATCGGCTGAAAAGCCGATCTGAAGATCGGCTAAAAAGCTGATCTGTGCATGCGCCAGGCAGATGTTGCCGGGCGTCGCTACGGCAACGCCCGATCGTGGGAGTGTCAGTGAAAGTGAACGTCGATACGCTGTGCTTTAGTAAGCACAGCGCATCGGCGTAGGTCTGGATCAGGCCCCTTGATACTTGTAAGTCGTCTACCGAAATGTAACCTTTGATTGAGTGGCATTGATGGAGAAATCCCACTAAACATGTTTAAAGTCAATGTATGAAATATTAGAATCCGCATGATGTAAAGTGTTAGTACATTGGTAACTGCTGGTCTATTTCTCATTTATGGAGATGTATTTGACTGTACAAACATATAATAAAAAGCAGTGAAATATAACAGTAAAAAGGTATTTTGTTCAAACAACTTTTTTTTTTGTATTAACAAACATAGTGTTGATTAAATGTTTAGTTGAATGCAGCACTGAAATAAAACATAAATAGCTTCAATATGTAAATCTATTGCAATGTTTTCAGAGACTGAACGAGTCTGTTTCACAAATGATTCCCAGAGGGACGGTAAATTGGTATAAAACAGTTCAGCTGATCAGTGTAATGAAACAAATACTATTTCTCAGGCCAGTTCCAAGATACATTATGTATTTTATCTACAATGGCCTATTCACAGTACTGCACCTGCCTGTCTGATTTAATCACACTGGCTGCGGACCAATCGCTTACAGAAAATCCAACAAAGGTGCACGATAGTTTGTTGTGATAGGCGAAGTATTGTAATTTAGGCCGAACGTGGAGAAAATGTTCTATGTTCTCTCGTAGATTTCACGATGTAACTGCAATATTTTACCACAATCTTTCCTTTCTGGAAACATTCCTTTGCTTAAAAAAAATAAGAGGAATAAATGGTTAGCTCATTTGGATGGCCCCTTTTTTTACATACATCTGTATAGCACATTCAAGGTTTCTTGAAGGATCTGGAAAAAATATGGTGACCATACAATAGAATAGTTACAAAGAGAACACACAAATAAATGGTTCTGTTGGCAACATGTCTAAAATAAACCCTTGTGCATATGCTTGTCTTTAAAAGATGCAGAAATATTTAATCATTCATTTAAAGTGTTTCCGTTGAATTCACTAATAATAATAATTGTACCTAAGTCGTCCTACCAGTGTTTAATCTACCATGGGCGCATTGGCTTTGGACAACTCTTATTAAAACCCTCTTTTTCAGACCAGAGGAGAACAGGGGGAGTTTTGACATTTGACAGAGAGAGAGAGAAGTTTTGTTCTAAAGAGATAATCATCTTACTACAGGTAAGTATTATTGGCTACCTATATGTTATGAGGCTGCTCCAAGGGTCTCGTCTTCAATAGAGCCCCTGATGGTGGGGATAGGCTTATGCAGCTTGCGATTAGCAGGTCACAACCCCTGAAAGGCAGTCCCAGGTATAATAATGAAGCAGAGCTCATAAACAACACTGAAAATGATGTATGGAATAACAGGCAAGAGAGTGTTTATTAAGGTACAAACAAAACACAGGTAATCTTCATTACAAGTCTCCATGAGCTCTGCTTCATTATTATACCTGGGACTGCCTTCCAGGGGTTGTGTCCTGCTAGTTGCCTGCTGCATAAGCCTATGCCCACCATCAGGAGATCTAGTAGATCAGGTCCTTGGAACAGCCTCAAAACATATAGGTAGCCAATGATTCATACTTGTAGTATTTGGGTACAAATGGTAAACATAAACATAAACACCAGACTAAACAACATTCACAGAAAGCTATAACACTGAGAATCCAGATACAAACAGAATAAGCACAAATACAAATACACAGGGCAGGGCTAACAGAGACCACTGGATAAATGCAAATACACAAGGCAGGGCTAACAGAGACAATTGCATAAATGCTAATATAAAAGGAAGGGCTAACAGAAGATACTGGAGAACAAGATAGGAATAAATAATGTCACAAATCAAAATACAAGAGAAACTGAATACATGGAATACAGAGAAACAAAAACACAAATACAGAAATACAAGTATATGAGGTCAGCTGGAGATCAGGAAACTCACAAAATGCAGCTGGTTCACAAGGCACAAGGAGGTAACAAGCAGAAGACCAGTGAGCACACATGTACCAGGAACACAGAAAAAACAATGAATGACCTGCTTGGAGAAAGGAAGTCCTATATAAGCAGGCTAACCAGATGCTAGATAATGAAATAATCATGAAAGAGTCCAACAGCAGCTCCTAGGGGCAGGTCAGAATAATGTCCATGTGACACACAATAGTCCAAGAGTGTCCCTAGGGGTGATACAGGATATAACACATCCACATAGTGTAACTCTATAGAATTCTTATCACAGATAAATGTGGTAGAGTAAAGATGACTAAGGGCCGGATCCAGAACTACGTCCGTCTTCCATAAACGGCCGTAATTCAATGAACAATAGCTACTGCGCATGCGTAGTAGCTATTGTATGTAATCTGTGTATCGTTTCGATACTTAGATTGCGTATTTATGGGGTCTAAAAGACGGACGTAGTTCTGGATCTACCCCTAAATTTTGATGACACGCTGCCTCATGGGATACAAAAAGAACTTTGTCCATAGAAAGCCCCGCCTTGTTGGGGAGGAAGGTCCTGGACATTCTCTTTTGCTGGGTGGGTTCATAATTTTCACGTAGAGATGGGTGTGTGTTTAATAACATAGCAGGGCCACTAACTGGAGGGGGTAACTCATCCATCCTTGCATCCCAGAAGTAGAACCAACTTGGTAACAAAACAGAAAATCAAAAAAAAAAACCTGGTTGGGGTGCTTAATTTTCTGGAAGCCCGTCCATACAAGCTTAAAACACGTTACAGCATGTGACAAATTGAATGAGTACATAAGTGTAAAGTACTGTGAGAGAATGAAACTCATAGAAAGAATCTTTAAGGTTTTCTTTTTATTACATCTGAACATACAGGCTAAAAGATTGAGGGGCTGTAAGTTATTTTATTAGGCTATAGGCATGTAACATATGTTGATGCTTTCTTATTTATTCTGATAATTATAGCTGAAATTTGCTGAGAAAGAAGTCCCTTGAAATTGTGGAGTATAATGGAAGGTTGAGTTGAACTTAAATTATGTTGATGGCTACAATCATCAGTATAATCATTCAGCATTTGTAGAAGACCAACGATTAACATTCCAATGTAGTTCTGTAAAATTCCTTAGAGATACATAGATATAATACGAGCTAAAAACATAGCCATAGGAAAGGTTGAAAAGGGAACTGTCAATGACATATTGCACAATTATTATTATATACAGGTTTTTATATAGCGCTATTAGATTACGTAGTGCTTTAACGTTCACACCAGTCCGTGTTCCTTTGGAGCTACAATCTAAGTTCCCTAACATAGACACACACACACACACACACACACACAGACAAGGGCAAATTTTTTCAGCAGCCAATTAACCTACCAGCATATTTTTGGAGTGTTGGAAGAAACTGGAGGAAACCCACGCAGACACGGGGAGAACATACAAACTCCACACAGAAAAGTCCTAGGGCCAGATTTACTAAGGCTGCGGGAATGGAAAAGTGGAGATGTTGTCCATAGCAACCAATCAGATTCTAGCTGACATTTTCTAGTATGTCATAGGAAAGTGAGAGCTAGAATCTGATTGGTTGCTATGGGGAATCAAACTCATGACCTCAGTGCATCTCCGTGCATATGAAATGTGTTCCGAAAGAACACACAAAGAACCATAGTGTAACATCTGCCGCACTCATGTGCAGTACCATCACTTTATGACATGTGCCTGATTCCTTGTGTTGTCCCTCTACTACTGCGCCTTCTGTCTCATCTGCTGCACCCACAGGCTACTTGTTTAGCTCAATTTTCAGATACCAGTTCCTTTTATGTACAGACCTTTTACCTAGATTAGGGTTTCTTTTTTTATATCTAACTCACTTTACAACGATATGTTAGCGAGTTTGTGACATGTAACCGATTCCTTGTATTCTCCCTCTACTAATACTCCTTCTCTGCACCTAATAAATGGCTTGTTTATATTCCTCGCCCTTTCACAATATCCCACATCTTTCCCATGTGCCCATTACGCTAAGACGTAGCTGATTGCTGTTTGTTTATTATTTTTTTTATGTTTAGGACAAATTGGCTAATAAGTTCCTGTGTACTGTGCTCTGCTTTCATTGTATTCATTTGGTTCTTGGTCATTACATTATGTTCATCCCATGTAAAACACTACAAGCCTCCTATAGCACCTTACAAATCAAAGATTTAAACACCGGATTTTTGGACCGGGTCCAGACCTGATACCGTCAGGTCCCTTATGCACACACTACCTTAGGCCCGTATTCAGAGTACTGGATGTATAAAATATACATCCGGTGTTTACGCATGCGTAGTCATTTTTTTTACATAATCAACGTATCTTTTTCTTACGTAGATTGCGTAAATGCACTCTTTAAGACCGCATTTACGCAATCTACGTAAGAAAAAATAATGTAGATTACGTAAAAAAATTGCTACGCATGCGCAGTAGTAAAAATCTTTGAACACCGGACGTATATGTTATACGTCCGGTACTCTGAATATGGGCCTTAATATTTAAGACTAGGTCTGCGGCCATACAGGCTCCTAACGGGGCTTCCCCTCGTAAGTGAAGAGTCTGCCCCTTCCCTAAGGGAAACATCTGTCGCGCTCATGTGCAGATGTTCCCTGACAGGGGACTTACGGAACTGACTAGCGTAAGTCCCCTGTCGTTCTTAGTTTAAAATCCGGCCCATAGTTTGTACGTTACCCTCCATTGTAAACGCGAAACCTATGGAATTTGTAATGCATCGTTCCACTCGCAGTAGCATAGGGCACTCCCCCTGCTCTCCTAGGTGCTGATAGGGAATCGGTGGCCAAAACCCTACTTTAAGTATTCTGCACACATCTCTTAGCCAAGCCCTTACTGTACAATCTAAACAGCTGTGTTCACCAGCAATGTGTCTCTTGCACACATGGTGAGTCTCCCGCATGGATGCATTCCGATGCGCAAGTTTTGCTACTGCTGTGCAATTCACAAATGTTCTTTACGTAAGTCAGCTGGATTTCCCAAGCCTGGATCCGGCTTTCTGTGTGTGCTTAAAGCGCTATCAAGTCTGGAAGAAGTCCAATAAGGCTAAAGATTTTTTTGGCACTTGTCTTAGAAAATCTATGCTTATTTCCTGCATATGAAATGTAAATCTTTTGTGTTTATTATCAGCGAAAAGAATCCAGATCACTTTATATTTTACTGTTTCCCTTCTTCTTTCTCTGGGGTTTTCTGCTTTTTATACAAGAAGATATATTTATATTCATAAAAATGCAGATTATTCCGATTTTGTCTTTGTGAAATGTTCCTGGTTCCTTCCCTGCATTCTCTGACTCATGTCAGCCAGTAAATCATTGACGTTTTCCTTCATCCATCTCCTTTGTTGGTATACAAAAGTTACCCATTTAACCCCAACCATAGCTGATTTACTCCACAGGGGAAAGAAGAAACAAAGGACAGAAGACAACATTGGGATGGGTTGGATTTCTTGTTGTCCAGTGTGAATTCTCGTTATCATTTCAATTGCTTGGCTTCATTATTCTGTGCAATACTCTGCACAGTAAAGCATTTGCATTTGCAGCAGCGATGCTATTTATCTATAATTACCGGAGAGGGAGAGAATGAGATGGAGGGAGATAGGGAGAGCGAGAGGGGGGTGATTGGCAGGATCATTCATCTCTACTGTTCTGTAGCTAAAAGACAAGTTGAACATAAGTTTTACAATTGCAAACAGTAAAAGACACCAAAGGTGCCTAATAGTGTTCTCACTTTTATAGACACTGTGGGGACTTATTTTGGGTTGTGCGTGTTTTCAACGCATTTTGGACCAGTTCTAGACCAGGGTTGCCGACTATTAAATGCTTCAGTCCAGGAGATCCCGGAGAGAAGCCATATATGCATTCTGGGGGCGGGACTTAATGATGTGATTTATGCAAATCGCGTCATTAAGCTCCACCCCATGACTATTTGGGTTTAACCTGGTTGTCGGCGGGGCTTGAGTTTGTGCCATCAAGTTCCTCCCTGGCCCTAGCAACACTAGTAAGCTAGTAAACTAGTGTAGCCAGGCAGGGAGACAGGACTTGAGGCCATAGTTTCATATAAACCACAAGCCTCAAGTCCTTTGCGGGAGATTTGCCGGATCTACCAGGATACCGGGAGAACTGCCCGAATTTCGGGAGTCTCCCGGACTTCTAAGACTAAATTTTTCAAAAATGTGTAAACTTCAGGCTGATTCCAGGGGCCAGATTTACTAAGCTGAGGGTTTAGAAAAGTGGAGATGTTGCCCAATCAGATTCTAGATCTCATTTAACTAAGCATAAGAGAGAATGTCAGTTAAAATTAGATTGCTTGCTATGGGCAACATCTCCACTTTTTCAAACCCGCAGCTTAGTAAATCTGGTCCCAGATCTTTGTCTGACACCCAACTTACGCAAGATGCTTAAATAAATTTCTAAGGGGTATATTTACAAAAGTCGATTTTGCTAAACTCCCGGGACTTATGCAATCACCGTATTCACTAAAGGCAGAGTCCCGAGAGTTTAGCCTTTAGCAAATTCGACCTGGCAAACATCGCTGGACAAAAATCGTCTAGATGTTTGCCATTTAAAAAATAAAAATCGCCGTTTGTCTAAATCGCTTTTAGATCATCGGCAAATCATTGAAAAATAAATCGCATTGTGTGTGGGGCGCTTTCAATGAAACAAAATGCAAGCGCAGCATGTCTGGAATGCTTAGCATGGCTGCGCTGATAGAACTACAAGGCTCAGCATTGCTGCTCTGTCTCCAGTGCAGGAAAAAGAAATACAGTGTTAAAAAAACATACCCAAATACATTAACATACATGTGTGCCTAAAATAAAATTTTTACATGGATTATATTGCCCCCTACTCTGTAAAATTACCCCCGGTGGCTACTCTGTTTTGTACTAAATGGGTTGATAATGTACTGTGTGTTGCATAAATGAAATAAAATAATTTCAGACTCACCGTTTAGCTGTCATTATTCTTGGGACGAGTTGCTTGGAGTTTCTTCTTTCTTTGCAGGTCATCTTCTCCAGTTGCTTGAAGAATGTTGTCCGGTTGATAGAAGATGCTGATCCATTCCTTTAATTTCAGACTCACCGTTTAGCTGTCATTATTCTTGGGACGAGTTGCTTGGAGTTTCTTCTTTCTTTGCAGGTCATCTTCTCCAGTTGCTTGAAGAATGTTGTCCGGTTGATAGAAGATGCTAATCCGTTCCTTCCTTCTTTTCTTCAGCCTCTTCTGGCACTTGACCCGGCGACAGGCCCCTTCCTCTTCATGGCCGCCGCTACTGATGACCATTCGGACACTAGAGGGCAGCCTTTTATAGTAATTATGACGTGTTTATGACATAAACACTAGAGCCTCCTAATGTCAATGACGTCATATTTTCTATGATGACAGCTAAACAGTGAGTCTGAAAATGTTTTATTTCATTTATGCAACACACAGTACATTACAAGACATTTAGTACAATACAGAGTGGCCACCGGGGGTAATTTTACAGAGTAGGGGGCAATATAATCCATTGTAAATGGTTTTTTAATGCACACATGTATGTCAATATATTTATGTATGTTTTTTTCACACTGTAATTTTTTTTCAGCACCGAAGACAGCGCAGCATGTTTAGAAGGCTTTACATACTGACGCTGATATTACTACAAGGCTCCGGGCGTAAGCGAGGGTAAGTATGCTGTGGGCAGGGGGAGTGTCAGGGGGAGTCAGCGATGTAACGCTGAGTGTTAGTACGCTCAGCGCTACATCGTACCTCTGGATCAGGCCCAAAGTGAAGGCGATTTTTCCAGGGAAAATAGGAAAATTCTATAGAAAAGCACAACAATTCAGCCCTTGAAAAATCGATGAAACTCGACAGGGATTTTAAGTCGCGACTAAAAATCGACGGTTAGTAAACACCACGATTTTTGCAAAAAAATCACGGTAAAATCGCCGCGAGATTGAGCGATTTCAAATCGTCTTCTAAAACCGACCATTATAATTATACCCTTAAGTCTTGGGAAAGTTTTACACTGAGCGTGTACCTTATATTCTTCCATATTGGCATGCTTTGCAAAATGATTACATTAAGGTAAATAGGATAACTTATATATGTTATAAATACACAAAAAAAATAAAATCCCATTAAAGCTGTACCCTGCACTGTTCCACGGTTTCCATTCTGGAACAACATGATGCATTATTCAGAAGCTTCCACTTCTCTGTGGAGGATGTGCACGGAAAATACGGAATTCTAACCCGCAGCCGCCGTCACTGAAGCAGGGAGTTTGGTTATTGGAATTTACAAGCTGTGATGGCGGGAGATACATATAAACAGGGTACACACTGGGGCTTTTTTTTTGAGCAGATAATCTTTCCAATCACACAATCCAAAGACCAGATATCTTACCAATGTGTACTGTCTAAAGATCTCCTAAAACCATTTTCACATCACTCGGGTCTTGGCAAAAACCCAGGTATTTGGTGGTGATATGAAACGTCCCTTTTTTAACTATCCGGGTCTAATGACCTGGGATTCAGACCCGGGAAAAAAAGAAGGGTTTTATCCCGGGTTGCACACCGGTAGGGTAGCAATGTGAAGGGTCCCGGGTTGTTTTTAAACCTGGGTTTTTCACATTGCCACCCGATTGGCCCGATTTGTTTACTATTGCTATGGCATTAGTAAACAAATATCTTTTTAGGGCTGGATTAACAGTAAAAACAAAATTCCAAAGTATAGGGAATGCTGATGCTTGTAGTGCTACAGGCACCGACTATGTGTACAGAATCCAGGATCTTTCTCAGTATATTCCAAATGGGTGCGCATGCACAGTATTCATCCACAGGGACGCCACTGGGGGGAAGCCGGGCTTGGAGACAGATCTTGCCCGCTGATACTTACCTTAGGTCTGCAGTAACAGCCCGCTCTAAATATGTAAAGTGGGCGGAGCATCACAGATGTTTTCCGGGCCCTAATATTTCTGACGGTGGCCCTGTGCATGCAAAGAGTATGTAATTACCCATTCAATATGCATAAGTAAGTTGTTTTTTTTATAATTTTTTATCTGTCTCAATACCATTACATTAAATTTCAAATCCCTTCACAATATAAACTAAACATTTGTCATTTCTCTATGCACATTCTACAAAGATCATGAGAAAAGGAGCCGCGCTTCTTTTCTTACCCATAGTCCTTCGGTGCTCCATAAGTAGTGTATAAATACATCATTCACGTTATTATTATTACTGTCCACTAAGCTTTAATTATTTCTAATTTGCTGATCTGGAGTGGATTGGCATATTTTTTTCTCTTAAGCAAACACGTTTAGCTGCATTCAGACTGTTCACGTATGACCTTTTCTAACAAGTGAAATCATTTCCGCTTTAAAGGAAATGGAAGGGAAGGAAACCTGTACATAAACTTCCAGAGAATACAATAGGGGCGCTATAAATTTGGACCTTTTAGCAGGGTGTGGGCTCTCTTCCTGCTTCTGAGGTTTTGTGCTTATCACAATCCTGTTTCCCCATCATTTATAATGTTTTCTAGTTGGTTTCAATCTCTATTCCTCTAGAGCAGATGTATCCCTTTTTCCTGTTTCTCTGAAAGTCTGTAGATGTTGGATATATTACAAGTTTGCACAAATGGCCACCTGCGTTTAAAAAAGTGCTCGATCAGAAATGACAGAACTTGCTCAGGATTTCTCTGCTACGAATATCATTGTATGTTGCTATTTTTATAGATACAGGTTATATTTGTGCTTTGTGCTATGGAGGATCATTCTTAATAATGCCTTAGTTCTGTCCTGGTGCCGCACAACTTGACCCCTAGGGTAGAGAACAATGGCATGTTTGGGATAGAGCAAGGGTCATGGCTCTGACAGGCTGGATACTGTATGGTCTTGCTTTTCTAGGGCATTGAACTCAACTTGTTTATTTATATTGACCATGTCAAGCACCTTCCAAGGAAATAAGGAGCAGTCGGGGAGAGAGAGAGAGAGGCTGCCTGGGTAGACAGAGACTGTTAGACTGATAGGAGGAGAGGAAGAGGAGATGTGCAGAGGAAGGACCATAGATAAAGGGAAATGCAATGGTTTAAAAAAATTATACTCTTTGGGTCTGATCTAGATCTGTGCGCAAATGTGAAAGCAGCCTAAATGCCGTAGATATGTTTGTAAAAGTGCGGCACGCTGAGTGGAACGGGTCTGGTGGTCGGAGACACATGGACTAATACAGAGGTGCACGCCAATTGACAGGGCCACCGTCAGGGCCCGGGACACATCAGCGGTGCTTCGCCCCCCCCTTAGTGACATCACATAGGGTGCCATGGACTTGCATTAACAGCAGGCCAATGCGCAGTCTTTCCGTGTGCATTGGCCCACTAATGTGAAACTCTCAGCAGGGCCAGATTAACCAGTGGGGCTAATGGGACTACAGTCCCAGGCCTCCATCTGAAAATAGGCCCACTACTGACGATCTCCAGACCTCCCACTGCAGTGCTTCAGGATGAATGTCAGGGCCTGACATCCTCCTCCAACGCATACTATATAGTGCAGACTTTTGATAATATTCAGCCCTGCGTGCGTTCCAAAAACACATACAACGTTGCCAATGGAGGCAACCAATCACGGCATGTAGTACCCGGGCACCCAGCAGCTAAACTCAATGCTACAAGCTTCAATACGCTGCACATGAGTAGCGTCAATTACTGTCATGAAAACTGTAATAAAAAAATCTTAGGATTATTGCGAACACTTCAATTATAATTTCTAAGTTATTGATTAACAGGTTTTTATATAGCGCCATCAGATTGCGTAGCGGTTTACAATTACAAAAACTTAAAACAACACAATACTCCAGCAACATTTTTGAATGGGCTGTAATTGCGTTCTTGTGTATTCTGCACTTAAATATCACGCAGCAATACGTTATGTCAGTTGGCAGACGCTCACCTCTGGGTCATGCCCTCTGTATCTTATGTCATTCTATTTCATGCCTTATATGGACCTGTTACTTTAGTAAAACAAATATGGTACCAATAACAATGCTTAATTAACCCAATAAGTAATATTTGGAAATAAAATATTGTTTCTTTTTAAACCTGTCCATTTGGCATCTAGCAAGCGACCGGCGGAGCTCTGGGGAGGGAACTATTTGAGAAATCTGACTCAAGGGTCACTCTAATTTTGGATTTTGCGTTTCCTTAATCTGGCCAGTGAGTCACATGGTTTTCCTTTTCTTTAAATACCCCCTAAACCCCATTAGGTAACTGGCTTGAGTCACAACCCCTCCCCCATACACGATAGGGACTGGATTCACACTTGGTAACGTACTTAAATATATGAAGATGTGTGCGTATCTTGTTTTCGTGATTTCCGCATGCGCCATTCAGCTGTTACACACAAAAACCCGTTACACACAGAGTTCAACACCGTACTTAATGAAATCCGGAAGAAAGGAAGGGCCACTACTCCGTAAGTAGGAAGTTAAGAAAAGTGGGTGTGGGAAGCAGACCCTCCAACATGACCCATTCCATTAGGTATAGTTTATTCTGCTCCTGATCTTCCACCTGGTGAAATGAATTAACTGATATTTAAAAAACTATTTGAATCCTCAACAAACGTGGTTACCATAGTAACTGACAGTTGGAAACTGAGAGGCAGAGTATTTTGTACCTAATGGAATGGGTTATGTTGGAGAGTATGGGGAAGGCATTTATATCAGGGTTGCCGACTCTCCCGGAATGTCCGGGAGACTCCCGAAATTCGGGCAGTACTCC
>WWET01001427.1:217149-233796 GCA_011038615.1 Limnodynastes dumerilii | reverse complement strand
CCGCAGCGCAGCCTAACCCTAAGTCATCCCATCCTCGCAGCCTAACCCTAAGTCTCCCCCCTGCAGGTTAACCCTAAGTTCTCGGAGAAGGTTACTCACCTTTTTCGGTGGTCCGGGCACTTCCAATCCTAACCCTAAGAGTATCCCCCCCCCTGCAGCTTTACCCTAAGTCTCTCCCCGCAGCCTAACCCTAAGTCATCCCATCCTCGCAGCCTAACCCTAAGTCTCCCCCCTGCAGGTTAACCCTAAGTTCTCGGAGAAGGTTACTCACCTTTTTCGGTGGTCCGGCGGCTGCACTTCCAATAATGAATGAATGAGTATGCGAATCGCATACTCTCCCATTCATAAAAAAAAAAATCTAAAACGCCCGTCATGCGAAAGAGAGACAACCGAAAAGCAACTTTTGGCTGTCCCTACTTCATAATGACCGGCATCGGTGCGGGGACTTGCACCGGTTTTAATGCATCGTTACATACAGTAATAAACAAAAATAAATGTAAAAAATATTAATATTTTCATCATTTTAGTGTGCGGCAGTGGACTTCCAGATCCAACCCAACATTGTTATAGTTTTTGCTAGTTTTTTTTATCCTCTAGCTTTGGACATTTGATATCATATAATATACCCTTTACCAGAAAAAAAAATTATGTCAAATACACATAAAAGCAGAAGTTATAGTCTGGGTCTATGGTCTAGGGATACTTTTCTAACGAGCTTAGGAAGAAATGAAGGAAGCCCAGTAAGGAGAGGCGAGGCAGAGATGTTTTTTGCTAGGACTTCATTAGGAAATGGCATGTCATGGTTACAGTCTATGCTGTGCAGTGTAGGAGTGCAGCTCATAACTCCCATCTGCAGTTGGATGTGAAAGCCACATGTTTTTAATAGGTGATTGGCATTCACAGTCCTGCTAATCTCCACTAATTCTCTCCCATGCTTCATTTCATTCTGCCCTGAGAGCCCTCTTTTCACATTCTTCCCCAATCTCCATCCAATGCCCTCATTGTTTAGCATTCTTATACCCTGACAAAACTGACCTCAGATATCCTCTCTGCCTTAATACTCACACTGTCCATTTTCTCATTCACATGGTAACCACTTATAAAGATCTCCACATTCACTCTGCAAACCTCTCTCTCTGTAATTTGCAGGGCAAATTAAACCATTTTTAACAGGCTTGGAAAAAAAAAAGTTTAACAAGCAAGAACGTACTTTGCTCTTTTTCTTCTCTTTTTTTTTTCTTTTTCTTTTTTTTTTTTAATGGTTCGGGGTTAGGCCAAAACAACATCAGCAATTCTAATTTGCCCTGCAACAGATGGCAAATGACTCACATGCCCTGTAAATTAATTTCTGTCAAAGGCATGGGTGAAAGAAACTGCTATCAAAGAAAGAAGCTATTAGAGCCATTCAGTTACTGGAACCTGCTCTTTATCTTACTTTCAGGTATTAAATCACTGCTGGGGGTAACTGGACGTTTGTAGTTTGTAAAATAGTGCTTGAGCGTTTTTTTTTACCAGTGGCTTAGTTCATCTTTGAGATGTTTATAGCTAAAGGATCTAAACTAAGGGGGTACATTTACTAAGAATATAGGACCGGATCCTGATTTAGGAATTGGGGCTGTTTTTTATGTGGTCCATGCGGAAGATGGCCCAAATCTTTATGTGCACATGCGCTCACTATGGACTTCTATTATGGAATATACCTATATTTGTCATTGGTTTTTATTGATAAATAAACTTTTTTCTCCCTATAATTTTCAGCTCCAATTAAGCCGTGACGTCAGTTCCTGAAACCTGGTGCTTATTTTGTAATGTTATTATGGTGGTTTAATTGTGGGGGACAC
This sequence comes from Limnodynastes dumerilii, assembly GCA_011038615.1. NCBI lineage: Eukaryota > Metazoa > Chordata > Amphibia > Anura > Limnodynastidae > Limnodynastes > Limnodynastes dumerilii. Next base: position 231,955 of record WWET01001427.1, on the reverse strand, counting down.
ATTAGTCGTGGTGTATGTTTTGAAACAGTATTTATTGAAGTCTTCATTTCTATGATGTGAAGAACATTTACACTTTTTTTTGACATGATTGTCATTGAAATATGCGTATTAGAACACGCACGCTGGTTTCCATAGTCACCACTAGTGAAAATCACTTGTCCTGCAAAGAGAATCATAGTTCCACTGTAGCGCTCTGTAGAATAAGACGTAATAAAATGGGTGTGGGTCACCGCTGAGTACGGCTCCCTTTTTCGAAAGGGCAAATCTCTTCCAGCCAGTTGGGAACTGATTGATTTTGCCTCAAAGAGGCCGAACATGCTGCGCGGTGAGTATAAATCTATTCCCAACCTTTACCCTAATCCTTACCCTCCCCTTCTATTACCCTAACCCTCCCTTCCCCGCACCGACTCTAAGCCTCCCCTACCCGCAGCCTGACCCTAAGACTCCTCTCCCCACAGCCTGACCCTAAGACTCCCCTCTGCATAGCCTGACCCTAAGACTCCTCTCCCCACAGCCTGACCCTAAGACTCCTCTCCCCGCAGCCTGACCCTAAGACTCTCCTCTACATAGCCTGACCCTAAGACTTTTCTTCCCATAGCCTAACCTTAAGACTCCCCTCCCCACAACCTGACCCTAAGCCTCCCATCCCCAGAGCCTAAACTTAGCTTCCCCTACCCACAGGCTGACCCTAACCCTCGACGTCCATAACCGTAACCCTAATTCTCTCCTTTCATTACCCTAACCTTAACCCTCCCTTCCCCACTGACTAAACCTAAAAGTCCCCGGAGAGTGTTACTCACCTCTACGATGTCCGAGCCCGGTACGGCGGATCCGACGGGTCTAGTTCTCGGGCGGCGTTTTAGAAAAAGGCATAGGTAAGTATGCCAAGAATTGTGCTATAATCAGATTTCCATGCAATTATTTTATTATATAAAATGGTGTACTACCTTCAATCATTACACTTACACAACATACAGAGTTAATGCACAGATGAAGCGTATAGCTACGGATATGACCTATTTATCTATTTACCTGTCCCTATGGAATTTGTCTTTATGGGTGTTGGTTACAGTGGCAACTGCAACAATCACAAAATCGACAATTACACAGCTGACACCATAAGATTGACTGTATCATTGTCAATAGGGATATGAAACCAAAATATATAATAAATTAGCGTCTTACTGATGCACTACATTGTTCTTCCTCTCCCTCTGTCTGTCCTTTTCTCTCCTGTCCTGTCCCTCCTTCTGGTCTTCTTCAGCTCTGTCTTCTTCTCTTCTATCCCGTTCTGTTTTCCCCCTACTCTGTCCTTTCCAGTTTTCCTTTCTGTCTTCTTTTCTCCTGTGCTGCCCCCCTTCTAGTCTTCTTAAGCACTATCTTCTTCTCCTCTATCTCCTTTTTGTTTTTCTCCACTCTGTCCTGACCACTTCCATGGCCGCCGTATGAAATAGTGGGACCCGGGACACATCTGCGATCAGTGACGTCACATAGAGGCCGGGATGCTGCTGACCAAAATCAGTCTCGGGTGCAGGAAAGTTGTGCATTGACTTGCAGAGCAATGGTGAGTATTGCAGGCCCCATCAGCTCCGGGCCCAAAATAATAGTCCCGGCTGTCCTCTCCTGATGGTGGCCCTGACCACTTGACTCCTCTGTCTTCTTCCGCTGCTGGAGTTGTTTATGTACTGCCTACAATGGCTGGAGCTGCATTATTCTAAGGTAGTAATCAGCTTTTAATTAGTGGTTAAGGTCAGGGTTGGGGTTAGGTTTAGGGTTGGGGTGAGGGTTTCAGTATGGTTTAGAGTTAGGATTTTTCGTCTTTCGTTGAGGCATTTCTAAACCAAGGGTTGTACTACTATTTATATTATACTAGTTAAAAGGCCATCAAAACAACAGAAAAAAATAAGAGTAAGATTACAATAGCTTCCCTTTCGTTGTTTCGCCGCTCTTTTTACACACACCACCTGCGGCCGCCTCTCTCCTGCCATTGGCCAGATTACTCCTGGGACACTGCGCTCATTGGCCCATTCCCCTGTCACTCATTTATAAAGGTGAGGTGAGGAAAAGCGTTAGCCTTGCACCTGCCTCTCTCCTACGACTAACCAGTGTACTACTGGAACAACGTGCTCATTGGTCCATCCCCCCGTCACTCATTTATAAAGGTGAGGTGAGGAAAAGCGTTAGCCTTGCACCTGCCTCTCTCCTAAGACTTACCAGTGTACAACCGGGACAACGTGTTCATTGGTCCATCCCCCAGTCACTCATTTATAAAAGTGAGGTGAGGAAAAGCGTTAGCCTTGCACCCGCCCCTCTCCTGTCACTGGCCAGTGTACAACCGGGACAACGTGCTCATTGGTCCATCCCCCGTCACTCATTTATAAAGGTGAGGTGAGGAAAAACGTTAGCCTTGCACCCGCCCCTCTCCTACTACTGGCCAGTTGTACTACCGGGACAAAGCGCTCATTGGTCCACACCCGTCGTTCATTTATAAAGGTGAGGAGCAGCGTTAGGCTTTTATATAATAGATATATAGGTACAAGCATCACTCTGCTCACCTCTGTTTTGGCATTTACTGTTTCTGTCCTTGGGTTGAATGAAGTCACCACTGAATTATTTCTTGGTCTCTAGAATACTAACTCCACCACTCAGCAGTGACCATCTTTAGGCTTGTATTTATTATACTACGGCTCTTATGAGTACACTGTAAAAAAAACTTCTGTGTTCTGTGTTTATGTATTGAAAATCATGATGATAGTAACTATAAATTCAAATCTGCAAATAATGCACCAACTAGATACACCCTAATTTATAATAAAAAAAAAGACATCCTATCTGTTGAATTGATTTAATTTCATTTATAGACTGTCTACTACATCACAAATAGATGATCGCTCTTTGAACTCCACATGGACAAAGCTTCCTAGTATGGGATTTACACCCTAGGGCTGTGAAAATGGGCGTCATATCATCTTATTGAGAGTCTTTGCACAGGACATTAATTTATGACTGCTATAAGAGAATGCTTCTCATTTTATAAAGTGCTTAAAAACGAAAGGACCTGCAGTCTCCATAAGGCATAAAATTGAAGGTCAAAGAAAGGACAAGGGGGTATAAAAAAAAAGACCCCCACATAATTAAATCTTGTGAAATTGTATGTGAGAGAGAAAAGATAGAGATTGGGAATAACTTCAAAATGGCACAGTGTAATAAATCAAGAGAGGGCTTTAAATACACATTAAAACATGAACAATTAACATGAAATATTAACATGTAACCCTCCCCCTCCTTTCTCTCTATCTCTATTCTTCCTACGAAAATTCCTATGTGTATGTCTAAGTCTATTTATTATGAATCACAACAGTTTAAGAAATAAATTCTAGTTATCCAGCAATAGGGGGAACTGCATATTTAAATATAGTCCTGTCAACTGCACTAAATTACCAGTACAGAAATATCTGAATAGTCAGTGTAGGTTACATTATCATTACTTTTAGTGTGGTGTAGCCAAAAAAATTCTTCTATACTCCCCTTTTACGTGTTTCCATAAAGTTAGACGCCATGGGGCACTAATGAAACACTTATGAGTAATAATGAGAAACTGAAATGCCAAGGCTTAATATTACAATAAAAAAAAAAAAAAACATATATCCATCAATATTAACCTTTAACCCTCACAAACTAGGTTTTCCCGAGGAGGTACAATGTAAAGCGGCACAGTCCAATTTGCCTACAGCATCGATAACATCCTTTACAACTTCTTATTTCTCTCTTTTAATTATATTTAAAAGCATTCTACAGGAGTGCATTACAGCTTTTACAGTAAAGAATCCTTTTCCTAGCATAAAATTGAAATTCTTAACGTATAATGGTAGCAGATCATTTTGTAGGAAATATGAAGTAGTTATAACGGAGAAAGGGTTGATGCCACTGAGGGGCTTGTGTATTACTAGAATAAAGTTAGTCCTCTGAGGGTTATTTATGATAGGAGTTAAGGAAGGGATAAGGGATGAAGTGTGACTAATAGAAGAATAGAAGGTGGATCTTCATAGTGATCTAGATGTCCATACCTCTGCACGTCTGTGGAAAGTGGTGTACACTCCATCCTCTGTGCTTAAGAAACAGGGCCCCGCATGTACAGTAAAGGGGTCTGAATCAGGTCCACAAATATAGGGTTAAAGGACAGTATTCAGAGATAGGGTCTAATTCCATACATTACACTCTCCGGTCCGAGAGTCTAATTATCCCGAAAATGGGACATCCGAAAACTCATTTTCGCAAGTCCCATTTTCGAATACTTACCACTTTCTACAGTTTTTTAGTGAATGGGTGGGTATGCCGTTCAGCATACTTTACCCACTCACTTTCGTAATTACCGTATTCTTCCGCCGTCTGCGATATACCTCCATCGCTGCTATCGCCGGACCAGGAACAGATAATTCTGTGCTTGTTAGTGTTAGGGTCAGGGTCTAGAGGGAGGGAGGGTTAGGGTCAGGCTGCAGGGGAGGTAGGATTAGGGCCAGGCTGCAGGGGAGGGAGGGTTAGGGTCAGGCTGCAGGGGAGGTAGGATTAGGGCCAGGCTGCAGAGGAGGGAGGGTTAGGGCCAGGCTGCAGTGGAGGGAGGGTTAGGGTTAGGGTAGTGAGAGGGGAGGGTTAGGGTTAGAATTAGGGAGGGAACTATTTTTCCTTACCTTTTAGCTGGACGGAGCTTTTGGAGCTCCGTGGATCGATTGTTCATCAAGGCATAGCAATCAAAAACCCAGCCAGTTCTCAACTGGCTGGGGAGGAATGACCAATTCGAAAATCATCCATTCGGACCGGAGCCCCACACCCAGCCTCTGTGGAGGAGGCTAGCTGACGCAGTTGATTATCCACAACCCGAAATACAGTAGCCAAGCCCTTACTGTGCCTCTTACACATGGGGGACACATCCTGTGTGGGGGTCTGATAGCCCTATGGAGCATTGCATCGGTCGGCTGAGCTCCATTGCGGGGATAATGGTATTGCACATGCGCAGTACCATTTTCCAGTAGACTTTCATACATAGTATACAGAAGTCTGCTTAGTTTTGAGTCCGTTCCACCCATTCTACTCATTTAATTTATATGGCGGCGCTGGTGTGACCATTGGGGAATGGTAGGTGGATGGAAGCTCTTCTCTGGCTTGGCGTCCCCCTGCCACGCTTACCCTGCTTACCGGTTGCTGAGTCTATTTTATATTCAGGGTCACCATCAGAAATTTTGGGCCCTTGGGCCAGGTCGATGTGCTCTGTTCCTATGTGACGTAACATGCCGGAAAGTCATATAGGGGCAGAGCGCTACAAACCTGTAGGAATGATTCACAGCGGGCTGATGCACAACAAAGGCTTGATTTTAAGAAGTCTTCCCTATGTATTGGTCGGGTGTAGGTCCCCGTAGCGAGTGGCCCTATTTCAAAAGGGCTGTTCGCTCCCAGACAGTTACGAACTTATTGGGAAATCGATAGCTCATGCCTTGAAGAGTCATAGCAATTGATCCCCGGAGCACCGAACACGGTCCTCTGAAAGGTTAGGCTTCCCTACTCCTTTACCCTAACCCTAAGTCACCCCCCGCAGCCTAACCATAAGTCCCCCCTCCCGCAGCCTAACACTAAGTACCCCCTCCCATAGTTACTCACCTCTCCGGTGGTCTGGTCCAGTGGCGGCGCTGTTTTCTGAAAAGGAATGGGTGAGTATGTGAATCGCACACTCACCCATTCATAAAAAAATATTCTGCGGTGTTACACGTACGAAATAGGGACAGCCGAAAAGACACTTTCCTCTGTCCCTATTTCGCAATCTGTAACATCGCAGCAGGGACTCGTAACGGTATTGGTCTGCTCATCCGCAGCCTGGTACAGCTCTCCAGCTGCAGGTATGGTAGGAGACTGGGGACAGTGACTCATCTGTCTCCTATCACCTATACTGATGAAAAGCTGAAGAGAGTATCGTTGGGCCCCCCTCCTCTCCCACAAGGCAGTCTCCTTCTGATGGCGGTCTCCTTCTGATGGCGGTCTCCTTCTGATGGCGGTTCTCTTTTGATGGCGGTCCCCTACTGATGGTGGTCCCCTACTGATGGCGGTCCCCTACTGATGGCGATCCTATGTAAATATACTTTGGATTATAGAAAAATGTTGACAAGGGAGACACAACAGAACAAGACAAATATGGCCAAAGACGTCATTCATGTTTGACGTGGTCTACTCCCCACTTCATGAGGCAGCTTATGAAAATGTCATACAGTCAGTTTGCATAGAGAAAACATAGTATACAGAGTACAAAGCTTAAACATCTTTTAAAAAATATTCTCATTCATAAAGAAAATATGGTAGCGATCATAAAATAAGTGGATGTGGATTGTAACTATGTTACATTATGTCAATTATAAGAATAAACAATAAATTATGAGATTGCTAATTAGGTCAAAACAAAACAAAACAAACCTTATGATTGCACATTTTTTTCCCTATATGCTGCAAACTGTTTTTAACATATACAAACCTCAATAAGATGATTCTATAGACCATAAAATTCTAACAAGCAACATCCCTTTCACACTGAGCCAAAACCCCAGGATATTGCCAGGGCAAGCCCTGACGACCCAAGTTGACGCTCGGTGTGAAAGGGTCTGACTGCCTCCTGGAGTTAGACCTGGGACAATTGGAGGGGTAATATTCCAGGTACGACCCGGGTAGCCTCCAGTATGAAAGGGGAGAAATGGTTTTTTAACCTGGGTCTCACAAAAGGGAAAAGATCGGGAGGGATTAAGGACAAGAGTCATCGAACTGATGACTTACACTTGTTCAAAAAGAAGACAAGAAAATGCTTGTATAGATGGACACTCTCTTGTCTTCTTTTTGAACTACTTAAATCATACAGTATATACTTGTAGGAGCACCGTTTTCCTTTGTGATATCAAGGGATTTATCCCTGCTAAATAATTAGGAGGGGTATTTGTTAGGCTAACCACAATATTTTGTCTCTAAAAAGACTCTAGTGCGTTAAGACGCCAGCCAACAACGTAAGATCGGCTTGCCCGGCGTAGCTACGGAAACGCCCAATTGTGGATCAGGGGTCCGTAGCAGCAGCATAGTAACACTGGAGGGGGTGTTCCCCTCCGTTACTACGCTGCAGTTAGTTCAGGTAGACTGGGGGGAGGAAGGGTAATGAGGCTGGGAGGGCAGCGTTAGCGTAGCAATGCCGCCGTCCCAGCGTATTAACACTCACTTACGCCGGCTGAAGTTAGGGTAGCCTTCAGCCGACGTAAGCGAGTGTTAATACGCTGGGGCAAGGGGGAGTGTCGGGGGAGTGAAGCGATGGTACGCTGAGCGTTAGCACGCTCAGTGTACCATCGTAGCTCTGGATCAGGCCCTTTTTGTTTATAGAATGGACTCACCCTTGTTGACAGGTCAGACCCAGGTTGAAATATCCAGGATATTGCCCAGTGAGAACAGTGAAAATATAGCAATAAAAAAAAGAAGAGCTGGGACACGGCAAAAATCCAGGTTCAAAAACCCAGGTTATTACAGAGGCAGCAATGTGAAAGTGGTATAATTGAAGTGACATTTAAGGTGAAGTTTATCTAAAACATCTGTTTTTTGCTGTGAAAAATGATTCTTGTGGAGTCTGTAGGTGGAGAAATGTCAGAGGGAACATCATCTGAGTTTCTAATATGACGTCTCTTCCATCCAAGAAATGTAAGCTCTGGCTAAGTCATCTGCACAGCAATAAAATGTAATAAGAAAAATAATAAAGCATTATGGGTCCTGCGCACACAGAGATTGAGTTGCTGGTTCAACTAAACTGCCCAGAATATACTACTTCTGTGAGCCCAAGAAAATGAACTAATGAACCGGGTTTATAGTTAAGGTCCTGGACCAGACTTCTGTGCGTGTTCCAGAGATCTGGTAGTCCGCACGGGAGAGGGGAATGAACTCCCTTGTTATTCCTCTGTCTTGTGCGGAGTTTGCAGCAGTTACGCTGCCATAAACCTACCTTAATTCTCCTGCGTCGATCAGTGGTCTCTGGTCTCCCCATACTATAAAACTTGAACCCCCCCCTCCCTCGCCCACCACACATATTATAGGCGAGTGGAGGAAGAGACCTGTCCCATTGGATGAATCTGCTAGCTTACGGAACTAATTCTGTACACTTGTGGAAGTCAGGTTGGATGGAGTTCGGATGGAGTTCTGAATCCAACCCCAGACCAAGATCTTCGCTTCGGAGCTCTGAGTGCAGCGACTGTGGAGATTTGATCCTATGGATCCCACAGAATCCTGCCTCCCGTTCAGGAATGGCTCTGCATTCGATTGCTCCTGCCTTGCCGAGGACAAGCAATCAAAGATCCGAAGGAAGAATGCGCAGCGGCAAGAGGTGAGTATTTCTCCATCCCCATCCCTTATCCTAATTCTCACCCTAACACTCCCCTTCCATTATCCTAACCCTCTCCTTCCATTACCCCAACCCTAAGACTACCTTATGCGCAGCTTGACCCTAAGACTCCCTTCCCCGCAGCCTGACCCTAAGACTCCCTTCCCCACAGCCTGACCCTAAGACTCCCTTCCACGCAGCCTGACCCTAAGACTCCTTTCCATGCAGCCTGACCCTAAGACTCCCTTCCCCGCAGCCTGACCCTAAGACTTCCTTCCACGCAGCCTGACCCTAAGACTCCCTTTCATGCAGCCTGACCCTAAGACTCCCTTCCAAGCAGCCTGACCCTAAGAATCCCTTACCTGCAGCCTGACCCTAAGACTCTCTTCCCCGCAGCCTGACCCTAAAACTCCCTTACCTGCAGCCTGACCCTAAGACTCCCTTCCCTGCAGCCTGACCCTAAGTGTCCCTTCCCCATAGCCTAAGTCTAAGACTCCCCTGCCCGCAGCCTAACTCCCCTTGTACATTCACCTGGGCAAAAAAAAAAATATCCGACACACTTACCCATTCATTGGTAAAACTTTCTAATTAGTAATATTTTTGAAATAGTGACAGCCTAAAATGAGATTTCGTCTATCTGTATTTTAAAAAAAAAGAATGTTCTTTTTTATTCGTACATGTTATTAATGCTGTGTAGAACCCTATGTTCCAAGAATTAAGCAAAACAACACACAAGGCCAAGACATGCCAATAAGGGTGTACTTGGTAGGAACGTAGAGTATGTGCTGCAAACATTATGCAATGCTAGATTATAATTCACATATGTGGAATTTATAAATAAATTAATATATAATAAATAATATATTAATAAGATAAGAAGTACCGTGTAACTTGCTTAAAGTATACTTTTAACCTAATTAGGTTGGGAGTTATGGCTCTGTTGTTGTTGGGGAATCTAAATCTAAGCACAAGGTTACCGCCCCAGTCTCACCTATGGGACTGACTTAAGTGCATATTTTGACCTGTCCAGCTCGACAGCATCAATATAGAGATAGGGGCTCTTGGGTACCTACTGAACATTATCAAGCAATAAACTCCAACTGAAGCTAAGTAGCATTCTTTATTTTGTATATACTCTTAATAACATTTATAGTTGATTAGTGTTGTCTAGTGTTGCCTCCTTTAACTAATTGTATCTAAGTAGCTCTCAAGTGCCACCAGTAACACACGGTCACACAATTTAAGGGAGAGAATGCTCCAAATTGGCATGAGGGACAATAACCTTCGAGACAAAGCAAGGATGCTATGTTGGCTGGCTAGTATTCTGGTTTGCCTCCCCAGTCCCCTCCCCTCCTGGGGTGCGCAGTTATGACAGGAGTTTGTGCTTGTGTTGACCATCTCCTCCGGAGCGCCGAGGACAGGGGGTTCCTGCCCTCCGATATCATTTGTTGAACATGTCCTGATGTAAAGCTTAGGGTAACCTCTCCCAGGCTAAAACCTTTTACTCAGGTCGGTATATCCAGACTTGGGGCTGGAAGAATGTTCATGCTACGAAATATATAGTTTAAAGCTGGCCATATACTAGAGTGATTATCGTCCCAATCACCCAATTATCGGGTGATCGGGCAAATAGAGCTTTACATAGCGCGGTTGAGGTTGATCCCTGTCTCTACTACTCCCTGCAACAGCCGCTTCTGCAGATCTATGTACTATGCTGCTCTGACAGCTTTGAAGGTATTCAAAGCTGACAGAGCAGCATAGTACATAGAGTAGTAAAGAGCTGACTCTACCTTGCCCTCTGATTCATCCAAATAAAGCTGGCCATACCCTAGGTCGATTATCGGTCCCAGCAGGAGAGGTGTATGGTGCCGATAATGGGACATTTCCCCGGTAGGAAATCTTCCCGTTGGGACATCTCCTGCTGGGATTGATAATCGACCCACTGTATGGCCAGCTTTGTTTGGATGAACTAGAGGGCAAGGTAGTGTCAGCTCTTGTCGTTGTGTACTTTGCACTTGTTACTGTTTTCCTTATTTTTATTGTATACCAGTTGCTCTGATTGCTGCACTGCCATATAATCCCTTAAAAAAAATTGCATAGCTCTTAAAATACATTTTGCCAAATAGGTTTGATCGTAACGGATGTCTATCAACAAAGTTTTTTTGTTTTTGTTCTCCTAATGGACAATGCAATTCAGATAAAAAATTCTATACATCCAACTGACATCATTTCACTTCATTTCCTTTCATTTATACATTCTGCTTCTAAATCTTGGCACTAGTGTAATGCTGGCTACATAGTATGTGATGTTATCAGTATCCGACATAATACTACTACAGCCGGAGACATAACCTACAAAGGGCACACAAAGGGCCTGATCCAGACCTACGCACATGTGCGTAGCGTATTTACGCTGGCGTACCTACGATGCACTCCCCTTCGTCATACTTAGTTTTGCCTCCTTACACCCAGCAAACCTATCCCTAACTTTTCTGATCGTAACCGCGGGCGTCCGTAAGCTCAATGCGCTGTTACGACGCTTAGCGCGCCCATACTGTACGATTCAAATGCCTCACCCCGTATGGCAGGCACGCCCCCTCGACCATATTTCGAAGGTGTTAATTTCAAGGCCCATACGCTCAGAATTTTGAAGCGTAACATGAGCGTGACATCTGCCCCGGACATGCGCAGTAAGTACAAATGGATGTTTTTACGCTTACGCCCGAGCGTAGGTCTGGATCAGGCCCAAATTTACTCCCAATAATTGGGGTTATTTCCCTGCCAGTCTGTAAGTGGTCATTCTCATACCCAACATACAGCCCACCTTGTAACATAACGGTATAAAAGCAATGGCAAGCTGAATAGTCTGACAATCCTACCTAATTCTCTCTGCAACATTAAGCTAAACCATCGTGTATTAAGTCTGAGCCATATATATAGGTGAGCTTTACCCAATATAGCTGTATTGTGCCCTAAACCTCCTTTTTATGTATGTGTGACACATAGTGTTATAGAATGCTTGTTTGGAGCGCCGGACCTCTCTTTTGTTCCTTGTAGTGGTCACTTTGGTCCTTGTCTGCACCTCTTCATTTATATATACACTTGCACACAATTCATATATTTGAATTGAAGCACGGCCTTGTGTGTTTTTTTGTTATATTTTTATATATATATTTGAGACCTTCAATAATAGTAACTCAAATTTGTAAAAGTTCTAATGACTGAATCCAGACTTCTGCTTTCCCCTGATCTCTATATGTTTGGATCAGATTTCTTTAGGTTTTGTGATCTGAGTATGAGCGCACGCCAATGTTACTTGACTTAACGCAATTCCATCTATCCTGACTGATAAATGACACTAACGACAGATTTAAACAGGGGACTAGACTTGCAGGTGGACGTGACTTGGCGTTACTGTTTCCAGCATAGAGGTGCTAACAAACTGCGCACTGATTCAGACTTCTGTACCACCGCCAGTTTACATTTGCAGGAGTTGGAAAGCTGAAGGTTGGGAATGGCTCTCAGAAGTCCGTTGGTGCGAGTTGAGTAATTAGCTGAGCACTAAGCTGTATTTCATGGACTTGCAATTGCGGATCCGCACACAGCCTATAATGGCACATCTGTTGCATAGAAATCAGAAGTCTGGAACCAGCTCTAAAGTAAGGTACACACTACATTAAACTTCAGAAGATATGATCCCTGTCTCTGCGATATATTACCAACAACTTAAGTCCCAATGAACATGTAGATTTATGTATGTAAACTGACACAATTTAAGATCTGTTATTTTCTTCTCCCATAATCATCTGTTCAAAAAATTTGGAATATATTTCCCAACAAAGACCAAGAAGTAGGTGCACAGAAGGTCAGGACAGTGTACACGCTAATGATTTGAACAGACATCATGTTATTTTGATTGGTAAAATTTGAACTTTCCAAAAATCCAATCAAACGATCCTTTGTCCATTCACCGACTATACAGTGTCGTTACAGTCTACACACAGCCAAGATTTCGTTAAAAAGAGTCGTTTATCATGTGATCTGCATGATAATCGCTAAAAAAAACTGTAGTGTGTCCCCAGCATAATCATGAAAATCTAATTTAGGATTCCACCATTTTGCCGAAATGTAACATCTGGCATTAGGTAATACTTTTCTTTCTTTGTCTTGTGATCCGGTTTACAGCTTAATAAATCACTAGTCAACATGAGACCTACCAACAAACATTTAAGTACTTCTTTACAAATGTTTAATTAATACCAGTTAAACAGCTGCTAAAATCAAACAAGTCCTTCTGAAACTCATTAGAGAAACAAATAACAATCCTAACTTTATTACTGGAACATATTTACCGTGTAATGTGTCCCTTTAACATGGAAAATAAAAACCAAATAAAAAAAAAATCGGTCCTGTGTTATAAAGGAGTCTAACATTCCAAAGGTGACATTGCCTTGATCAATCTGCTTCTTATAAATTATTCCACATAGACAGAGCAATCGGAAAGCTGTTGATACGGAGAAGCAGAGATGAATTGTGTTCTCTGTTCTCACTGATGGAAGTATTTTTGACTTTGCTGTACTAAAGCCCTTTCTTTCTTGCCTGTGGGAAAGTGGTGGGTGATAACGGATTCTCAGTTACACTGCACATGCAGATTTTAATTAGCTGGATTTAAAACGAGACCATATCCTATTCCTTAGCGTTATTCTCTGCAAGACAATGGGGATTCTGTCACTGCATTTGTGGTCACCTCGAAACAACTCAATGTTAAAAACAGGAAAGGAACACAAATTGAGTTTGAGACAACTTTTTGCATATCTTTCATGGCCGTTTACTGTAACTGTTAAGTTGTCCACGTTTTAGCTATTTTATAAGTGCAGTAACAGGGGGGTGGGGGGGTGAGTCCCCGTTGAGAGGAGGCATAGCAATCGATTCCTGGAGCACCGAACACTTACCTTTCATAAGTAAGGAATCTATCCCCAACCCAATCCCTAATCCTTACCCTAACCCTCCCCTTCTGTTACCCTAACCCTAACCTTCACTTCCCCACAGCCTAACACTAAGACTCCCTTCCCTGCAGCCTGACCCTTACCACCCCCTTCCCTGCAGCCTAACTTTAACCCCCCCTTCCCTTCAGCCTGACCCTAACCCCCCCCCTTCCATGGCGCTAAACCTAACCCTCCCCCTTCCCCAGAGCCTAACCCTAATTCTCCCCCTAAGCTTAAACTCACCCATCCGGTTGTCCGGCGGCGGCGCTTTTAAAAATGAATGGGTGAGTATGCCGATTGCATACTCACCCATTCATTATAAAAATCTAGCATGGCTGCCATTCAAAAAAGGATCTTTCAGCCATCGGTGTGGGGACTCCCAATGGTAACAAGGCTGGGCATAGTCCGTAAAGACCTCTCTCTCCTCAGGCCGGGTACAAAAGCACTGGTGGTATGTACCTGATGGCGGTCCTGCATGTGGCAGGCAGATAAAGACAAAATGACCAGCATCAGGGTTAGTGAGAGGCAGTCCTTCATATTAGCTGCTCAGGTGCTGTCAGTTAATTAGGAAGTCCAAACAGCAGCCCGTAGGGACTAAGGGCCTGATCCAGACCTACAGACGCCTTAAAGCCGGGGATCTGCAATTCCTACCCTATAGTTTACGATCAGCTATGTGGCTGCTGATAGTAACAGGGCTTCCCCTGCCCCATTCCCTAATTTGCAGGCCTATCTCCGCCTTTACGGCAGAGATACGGCATGCGTAAAGGGGGGAGGCATCGGGTGGTGTGTAACGCTGTGGCACTCGCTCCCGCTTCTCTCCTGCACTGCTCCCCGCCTCCCGCAGCACCTCCGGTCTCTGGATCCTGGCAGCGTCCGTCGGCTCAGTCAGGGCCGTATGGGCGCCGCCATCTTGCGCTGACAGCGTCCAGCGGTTCCCATAGCAACCCAGCCGCGGGCCAATCACTGTCAGAGGCGGTCCTGTCCTCCTGTACTCGCATCCAGTCAGCTGTAGGAGGTTCTGGCGGGAGTAGCAGCGCTGTCCATTGGTGCCCTTCTCATTTATAAACCTGGCACTTACTGCAGGTAAGTGCCGGTTATAGCTTCTGCTGCCCCGTGCTGCTCTTGCTCTCTTACCTCTCTTGTCTTCTTGCTTATCTTGCGTTCTTGAGTGCCCATATTTTGCCTTACCTTGTACCTTGCTGTTAACCTCTTGTGCCCCTGTTTTCTTGTCCTACTGCCTAACCTTTGTGGATTAACCCTTGCTCTCCCTGAGTGATTGTTTCTGTTGCTGTGATTGTGCTGAGTGAGTTCCCCCGTTAGTCTGTCCGTCAGTCCTGTATTGTCTACCCTGGTCAGTCCGTTCAGTGTTTACCGTGGTTTGTCTAGTACAGTCTCTTCTGTAACTGCTGCACCTCTTTACCCGCTATATCTTATCCTG
>WWET01001427.1:190581-209671 GCA_011038615.1 Limnodynastes dumerilii | reverse complement strand
GAGAACGGATCCTTCATATGGATGAGTATCAATACTCCCCTTTTTTACTTTCTATTTTGGTCCAGCTCTCTGCCTGTTCATTTTACTCAGATTTATGGTGACCATTATTGATATGTTTGATCCAACTCTATGCCATGATCCTCTGCTGTGATACTAATTGGTGCCTTTGGATTTGTTGTTTCTACATGAGTATACATCATAATCTATACTCTGTATTATAATATTATAAAGTGCATTTGTGGGTGTGCTTAGCAATGTGCTTCCAGGGGTCACTCCCCTGTTTAGCATAACTTCCATATATATATAGAAAAAACTAATTGGTAAGAGCGCGCACAGTACACACCGTAGCGATATGTAACCAAATACTCATATATATATGGGTAAACAAAGGCAATACGTCCTTTAAAAAGCACTAGGCTGCTTCTGAGTGTTTGCAGTCGCTGCATCCAAATGTCCAATTAATGAAAAGATCTTTTGGTCTCTTGGTTTCTAAATGGAAAGAGAGAGGACAGGAGCGCTGATAGTGCATTAACTTTTATTTCCAAATTCGATCTCCTGATCTAAAAACGTACCATTATATAATAAAAAACAGCATATAAACAATGTCACACGGGAAACTCACCGCCCGATCATAGGCCAGATTACCGCTGGTGGACTCGTCCGAACAAGCTGCAAACAGTCAGGCTGTCTTGCAGGGGTGAAACATGGACCGTGGGAAGCGCCTGGTAAGCTCCGCCCCTACGCGTTTCGTCCAGAAGGCGGACTTCGTCTGGGGGATATATATATATACATACACACAGGGACATATATATATATACATACACACAGCGACATATATATATACATACACACAGGGACATATATATACATATACATACACACAGGGACAGGCCCAAGTTCAACAATAACATTTTGTTGCAATTAGAAAATGATTTCCTTTAACAAAACAACACGTCCAAATTGTGGACCCTCTGTGTACCTTGACCGTGTGATCACTATGGTTTATTTACTTTTGCTTTATTTGGCCCCCTTTTTACTTGCACTGTCTGTGGGTAGTATTTTGCCTTCTTTAACATTTCCCCTTGCCTTTGTCCTTCCTCCCATTCCGGCACTGTTATAGGTCGGGTTGGTTTAATTATTATTAAGTGATTTTATTTATTCTTTTGGTGGGTTAGACGTTGGCACTCATTAATCAGTTGTTGGGCGAATGTGTGGGGTACGGTGATTCCAGGATTATGTTACCTTCCAATATGTTAGACTGAGCTCTTTGTCCGGTGATAGGCCTAATGATGGCCCTGATAGACAATGATTGGCCCAAAGTTTGACAAGTTTGTCATAACCATTAATGGGCTGGTTGATAACACCAAGGACCAGATTTACTAAGCTGCGGATTTGGAAAAGTGAAAATGTTGCCCATAGCAACCAATCAGATTCTAGCTGACATTCTCTAGCATGTAATAGGAAAATGGGAGCTAGAATCTAATTGGTTGCTATTGGCAACATCTCCACTTTTCCAAACCTGCAGCTTGGTAAATCTGGCCCCAGGAGTAGCACAAGCAAACAAATACAATAGAGACTCTCTTCTCTAGTCATCCATTGCAATAAACCTACGTCTAATTTGCATTAATAAAGACAAAGCATAAATTACCACTGAATTAGACTTGTAAACTATATATTTTTATTTATTTAGGACAGGCCTCCTAATAGGATCCCTCAGAAAGCATTGCCTCTATTTTAAGACATCTTTTGTCTGTGTGCATTACAATCTATCACGCCGTCATAAAATAGCTGCAGATGTTTTGTTTTTACTTTGAAAAAGCAGAATCACTGATCCAAACATTAAAGAAAGTCTCAGCTTTCTACATGGGGTGAAACAAATACAACTTGCAACAATAAACACTATCTTGATTTCCATCAATTACTCCTATAATACCACTCATCAAGCTAATTGAATGCAGAGGAATATAGCAAGATGCTGGATTCTTCTGGAAGGGAACGCTGTACAGATGGTCTACAGTATAGTCTGAGTGAGGCATAACCAATTATTGATGCCTTTCCAACTATTATTGCAGAAGTAAGATGGCAGATACGAAGTTGTAATCTCAGGGCAACTGTTGTTACCAAGCTTTTCCCTGCTTGGCATAGTCCCCACTTGTCTGATGCACTCTTACACCAAAGAGCGAGACAATGGCTGCTATACAGAGAGAAGGAAGCCTGGAACACCGAGTAGATTTAGGGCTGGACTGAATTTATTGTGCATCAGCCATGCCCATTACTCATCCCCTGGCAAGAAGCTCTCCTCCTTTTGTTCTGGGAGACGGTAAACTTTCAATGCCATCTAAAAAACAGAAGGCCTTTCACACAAGGCAAAAAAAAAAACCCTGCCACAGTGATCATGTGAAAAATATTGTAAATACTCTCCCAACCCCCCATTCAGCTGTCCAAAATGCAGGTCTGGAAAACATTAAGAAGAACAATTGGGAGAGAATAGGTTTATAGACACGCTTATTTTTAATTTATATTTCAGTTGAATAGTTTTCCCTTTTTCTTAGTTAAAGGGGGGGGGGGCAGAAAACTATCTGGCTCAAGTGGAACACAAACACTGTGGATATGCTGGTGAGCACATTGAAAGTTCTTTTTACAAGCCAACAAAAACTTTTAGCCCTTAAGTTCTTTAAGGCCCTTTATTTTTACCCCCCCCCCCAATGTACAGTACACCTCTTTCAGTGTTGTCATGTTAGATAGGATTCATTCTCTTTGGGCCTGATCCAGAGCTACGATGGGCCGCTGTCCGTAAAGTGCAGCCAGCGAAGCTCTGGTGCACTCTCCGGACATTCCCTCTGTGGCTGAAGGCTACCCCAAATTCAGCCGGTGTAACAGTGTGAAATTACGCCGGCCACAGAAGCGTAACAGGCCTATCCCGCCCTCATTTACTTACCTTCCCCCGCCTTCCTTCCGAAACTGTTGCGTAGTACGGCGAGGAACCCCCCCTTACCGTAACTATGCAACAGTTAGGGACGCCCGATCCTAAGGAATCGGTTTCCCTAACTACGCCGGGCAACATCTACCCGGCGCATGCGCAAAAAAGCCGATCTTACGCAGCCGCCCGCCGTAAATACGATGATCATCTACTTCTTTCTAAAATTACAAATACAAATAAAAGGGTAGATCCAGAACTAAGTACGTTAGTGTATTTACGCTAGCCGATGACGTAAAAAGCCATTTTGTATACACTTCGCATGCGCGCAGCTGATGTTACGGCATGTAACTCTGAACGTTCGTACTAGCCACGTATCAGCAGCGTAACTAGGAACGAATGGGTGGGACAGCCATACGACATCATAATTATGCTTCGGAGGCGGGGTGAGGCATTTAAATCGTACAGTATGGCTTTACGTGCGTCAGTAGTTCCGCTTTGAAAATGCGTGATGCGATGAAACGTAATGGGAACGTAGGTCTGGATCTGGCTCAAAATGAATACTAGAAGTTCACCAAGTGCTGTGGCTTGTTGTTTTGTGTTTTATACAGGGGTGCTTATTTTCTTTCTCGGAGGGAAGCGGTAGATGCCAGTATGGGGGGGTGGGACTTAATGACATGATTTATGCAAATAGTGTCAAGAAGTCCCGCCCCCAGTCCATCACTACTGTCATTTATAATGTTCCAGCGGTGGGTGGGGCTTGATGACGGAAATCCCAGCATTAAGTTCCGCCCATTACTATAATAAGAGACAGGGGCTCTAATGTAAGAGATTTCCCGGCTCTCCCAAGATATAAAAAAAAACCGCTCTCTCATATATTCCCGGAGAGTCGCAACCATGGTTTTATATGGTCACTTAATTCCTTGGTGACTTCTAATATGTTATAGAATCAGTATTGGACCAGATCCAGATATAGTGCTCTATTTATAGACTTCATTTTAAGATAAAACTGCCCCTATCACTTAAAAATGAAGTTTTTCTTATTTAGTAATGCTGCATCGCCAATGGAAACAGGGTTTTATCACTCCACTCCCAGTGTAAACCTAGCGCCAGCTCAGGCTGGCGTTAGGAGCTGCCCGCAGGGAGATCCCTGCGATAGACAGCTTTACTCCGCCCCCCTCCGTCCCTGATTGGTCCAAAGAGGGGGTAAGTGACAGGAATCAAGCTGATTCCTGAATGCTTTTTTTTTTTAATTCTTTGCGATCTCCCTGAACCACCAATGTTTCCCCCCCTTTGATCCACTGAAGCACCAATGAAAAGAGAAGATTCAGACATAAATTTTAACAGTCTCGTCGAAGCTTCATATACGAATGAAGCGCCGGCGATACAGCATCTTCACTCGCAGGACATCGGGAGCCTGCGCAACGATGGTAAGTTTTTATAAATCTGGGGAGGGAAGTGTCCAGGCTCGCTGCGATGATAAGCGACCCCGGATCACTATCACTCTCCAGATTTATATGATGTCTATAAATAGAGCCCATAATCGTATCCTGAGAATGGACCTCCGGCTGCGATTCTAATATCCATAAGCACGAGAGGAGAACACTCCCCTCACTGCAAGTCGCTGCACGTGCGCACATAAGGATTGGTGCCATTTTACGAATGCAGAATAACGGGCAAAACAAATAAATCTGATTTTTAATTAATTCAATTTATAACTGGTATTTAATTGGAATATGGAATGGATTTCTATCAATGTAATCAGTGGTGGGTACACTGGCCCTGATCCTGATCTCTGTGCGGATTATTACTGCGCATGCTCAGAACTCAAGAGCGCACACAGACGTCCCATTCAGATCATAGCGCAACCCTGGGTCCGGGGTTAGGTCGCTAGGACGGCGGGCGTAAGCGTAAGATCGGCGTCCGTAAGCGTAAGATCAGGTGTCCGTAGCAGCGCCGTAGGGACGCTGGAGGGGACGTCCCCCAGTGTCCCTACGTTCAGGTTAGTGCTGGTGGGCGGGGGGAGGTTCCAGTGAGCTGCAGATCTATACATGGTAGGATACTTTATATATTTTTTCTATGCTTAGCTAACATGTGGCTCTCCAGGTGGTTTGAAACAGAGGGCCTGATCCAGACCTACGCCCGCGAGTGATCGTACGCCGGTCGGGAGCGTAAAACCGGAGGAAAAAACGCACTGCGCATGTGCAGTATGACAACTTCCAGTCGTCCAAAGGACATGAGCGTATTTTTCGCCCAAGGGGCGTGCGTTTTGTACGACGATAGTCTGGGCGCTCGAGTTACTACACAGAGGCGGGGATAGCCATTTAAATTGTACAGTATGGGCGTGCTAAGCCCCGTACAACCAGCGTATCGGTCCGAAAATTCGTACGGACGCAGGAAAAAGTTAGGGTAAGGTCCAGCCACCGTAAGTAGGTACAATCAATGGGAGTGTCATGGGTGTGAAAGTTTATACGCCCGGGCGATCATATGCTACGCTCACGGGCGTAGGTCTGGATCAGGCCCTTAGGGCCTGATTCAGACTACCGGACATATTGCATATGCGTCCGGTGTTTACCGAAATTGTATACTGCGCATGCACAGTAATTTTTTAACCTAATCTACATGCTTGGGATAAATATAAGGGGATCCTAAATTGAAACCCAAATTGAGAGAAAATAGGGTCTAGGGTCAGTACAGTTTTGAATAAACAAATGGGCAGACTAGATGGGCCATGTGGCTCTTATCTGCCGTCACTTTCTATGTTTCTATGTTCTATGTACATATCTTTACGGTACGTAGATTGCGTAGATGCGATCTTTCAATTATACGCACGGACGGTGCAGGACAAACCCCGTCACACCCATGACACTCCCTCTCTTGGCCGTGCTGTCAGTGACTTCAGCCTCCACTTGTAAATTCCCGTAAGAAGTTGCGTGCATATGTGTCCTCCGTACGTATGATTCATGTTAGTCACGCCCACATACCTTCATTTAAATGCCTTCCCCCGCCAATTTTTAAATTTTCACGTACGTATTTTTGCGTCGCATATCTGGACATATGTACCGATTCTCAACTCTGTCCATGAGGCACTTACGTATAGTCTAGTCCAGTGCTCCTCAACCAGTGTGCCACTGGATGTAGCCAAGTGTGCCGCGGTGCAATGCCTCCAACAGGAGAAAAAGCACTGGACGACCTTGCAGATACATGAATGTGGAATACTGGAGAGCTAAAGACACACGATTGGTAATACTAGGGAGGCTGCAGACATATGAATGGGAACTACTAGGGAGGCTGGAGACACATGATGGGGGCTACTGGGGAGGCTGCAGACACATGATGGGGGCCTAACATAGGTAAATTAGTTATAAGAAAAAAAAAGTTATTAGCTGTGATTTTTTTTATTTATCAAATAAAAAATAATGTATTATCTGTGTATGTACTTTGTAATTCCTGCTTAGTTTTGTATAATTTGCTTTTGGTGTGCCGCATAATTCTGGGAAGGGCTTAGGTGTGCCGCGGAATTCTGGGAAGGGCTTAGGTGTGCCGCGGAATTCTGGGAAGGGCTTAGGTGTGCCGAGGGTGAGAAAAGATTGAGGAGCACTGGTCTAGTCTATAGTCTTACGTGAAGTATAGTCTATAGTGTATAGTCTACATTAACTACGTAAAATAAGTTACTACGCATGTGCAGTTCAAACGTACCTAAAAATACGCACGGAACTGGACGTGAAAACGGTTCTCTGAATACGACCCTTAATTCTTAAAACAACGTATGAAAGACAAAAACGACGTAACTTTGAACCCGGACCGAAATGGCTTCACCCAATAGACCACAAAGCTAGCATAGTCATGTAGCGGAGTCGATATTTGAGATACACAGGGGGAAATAAAAAGAAAATCCTATTTAGGGGAATTAAGCCCCATATTCACTTCCCACTTAAACTGCTCGATGAGCTGGAGGTGATTTTAATCCCATTTATATGAAATGAATGCAATTCCTGTGATGCACCAGAAAGTAGCTTCACAGAAAACAGAATAACTGCTGATCCTTTTCATTTATGTAATTCATTTTCCAGAAGCCGATCTTTAGGAGAAGAAAAAGAAAGAGAGAGAAAGATTTGCTTTATGTTCTCTGCTTTGCATTATTAAAGACGAGGTATTGGGAGCAGAGGATGTATTCTCTGTATTCTTTTGACATTTGTAATCCCTGTTCTTCCATTTAATTAAATGGCGTTTTAGCATAATGTGATGCACTTTTTAGCAAAAAAATAAATAAAAAAAGATATATTCTTGTGTGGTTATTCCCATTAATTAAAAATAGAAAATATTATTAAGGTTTTTAATTTATAAAAGAACTGTAAGCATTTCTACCAAAGATAATAGATTTATAAGAGATGAAAATAGTAAAAGTATAACTTGTTTGGGTTATTTTTGCATTTTAAAGGTGGGATAGTGCATGTCGCTGCGGAACAGCCGCTCTGTGGTCACCTGGTTTGTTTCAACGCTGGGGCGACCATCAAATGTTGAGCCAGGGCCCACCTCATTTTTTTCCACGTGTGCTTAGAGCGGCCCCCAATATTTTTTTCATATATTTTCTATTCAGCAATCCCCTGCTATTTTTTATTTTATTTTTATGGATACATTTTACAGGTGTGGGTCTCCCTGCTGGTGCCGAACTCGCAGAGTGCTCCAAATGGTAAGTATCCCCAACCCTTTGCCTAATCCTTACCTTACCCTAACCCTCCCCTTCTATTAGCCTGACCCTAACCCTCCCTTACCTGCAGCCTGACCCTAACCCTCCCTTACCTGCAGCCTGATCCTAACCCTCCCTTACCACAGCCTCACCCTAACCCTCCCTTACCCACAGCCTGACACTAACCCTCTCTTACCTGCAGCCTGACCCTAACCCTCCCTTACCTGCAGCCTCACACTAACCCTTCCTTACCTCAGCCTGACCCTAACCCTCCCTTACCCGCAGCCTGACCCTAACCCTCCCTTATCACAGCCTGATCCTAACCCTCCCTTACCTGCAGCTTGATCCTAACCCTCCCTTACCACAGCCTCACCCTAACCCTCCCTTACCCACAGCCTCACCCTAACCCTCCCTTACCCACAGCCTGACACTAACCCTCCCTTACCCGCAGCCTGACCCTAACCCTCCCTTCCCCGCAGCCTGACCCTAACCCTCCATTCCCCGCAGCCTGACCCTAACCCCCCCTTACCCGCAGCCTGGCACTAAAACTCCCTTACCACAGCCTCACCTTAACCCTCCCTTATCCATAGCCTGACACTAACCCTTCCTTACCCGCAGCCTGACCATAACCCTCCCTTACCACTAAACCTATATGATGAGCGCTAACAGTGGGAGAAATAAATAGGAGGAGGCAAGGACAAAAAGAATCACTCTGCACCAGGGACAAACTCCTGCGCTGGCTAAAAGGTCAGTGCATAACCTCAAAAGGCAACTAACATCAAATATATATATAGCCGCGCTGGAGAAACCAAGTGTAGGAGTGAACATAAATATATGCAAGTGGTACAAATCGCAAACAAAGTTTATTAAAACAATAAATCTCATTAAAACATAAGTTGTAACCCAACTGGAGGCAATCACATACAAAAATGTATATAAAATATGATATATAACAGACTAAGCATACATTTTTGTATGTGATTACCTCCAGTTGGGTTACAGCTTATGTTTTAATGAGATTTATTGTTTTAATAAACTTTGTTTGCGATTTGTACCACTTGCATATTTTTATATTCACTCCTACACTTGGCTTCTCCAGCGCACCTATATATATATATATATATTTCGATAGGGCCATTCGCTCCCAGCCAGTTCCGAGCTGGCTGGGATATCGATTGCTTATGCCTCGATTAGGCATAGTAATCGATCCCCAGAGCACCGAACACGGTGCTCCAAAAGGTAAGGCTTTCCTACTCCCTTACCCTAAACCTAAGCCTCTCCACACCCTAACCCTAACCCTAAGTACCCCCTCCAGCCTCCTAACCCTAAGTCCCCCCTCGCACAGCCTAACACTAAGTCCTCCCCTCCTGCAGTCTAACCCTAATTCTAAGGTTACTCACCTCTCCAGAGTCTTGTCCGGCGATGGTGCTGTTTTACAAAAAAGAATGGGTGAATATGCGAATCACATACTCACCCATTCATAAAAAATAAATTCTTTGGTGTTACACATTCGAAATAGGGACATCCGAAGAGACACTTTCGGCTGTCCCTATTTCGCTATGTGTAACATTGCAGCGGGGACTCGCAACAATATATATTTGATTTTAGGTGAAGAGTTGGGAATAATTCTGGAGACATGAAGTCATGGTACTGCCGGACGCTGGGAGGTGCTAACTGACATAAAGCAGTTGGCAGTGGTGGGACTCTTGACCTTTTGGGGCCCTGGGAAGTGTCCCTTGTTCCTCCATAAGGGAAGCCATGCAGAGACTTGCAGGCATCGTGCTTTCTGGAGCCAATTGCTTTCCCCATACTGATCATTTTGTACATACACACTGGTTAGCCAACTAATCTTTGTTAGTTTACAAAGCAATATGCAAAGTGTAGGTTCAGTGAAAGGTTGGGGGGGGTGTGGTATATCAATAGTCACTTTGCTGATGATAATATAGTTGACCACATTAACCTGACAATGTATAAATCTATGAAAAATGGAGTTGACAAGGTTCGTGTGCGGACATTCTATACACACCCCTTGAACGTACGTATTTTGTCAAGCTTTCCAAACCCTACCTTAACTTTTGCCAACGTAACCGCAGTGATCCGCACACGTACGTATGTGCAACACGTATTTACGCAGCTAAGCACGCCCATACTATACACTTTAAATACAAACCCCCGCCTACTTAACGTATTTCAGGCGTATTTTGGACTCGCGTAAAATTGGCGCGCCCACACGTAAGTAATTACATACATTCACAATTACGTTACGTTACTGAGTGTATTTTCTATGGTGCGCATGCGCAGTACTTACCAAAAGGCGATTTTACGTCTCCGTCACGCGTAAATTTGCTCACAAGCGTTGTTCTGGATCTGGGCCAAGGTTACGCTGACATAGCACTAACCCTAAACCTAACCCTAACCCTAAACCTAACTCTATCCCTAACCCTAATAGCACTAACCCTAAACCTAACCCTAACCCTAAACCTAACTCTATCCCTAACCCTAATGGTAAGAACATTTTGCATTCCAGTCGAGTTCTGAAGCATATCTGGTTCCACAAGCTATGAACTGGATCCACACTAACGCAAAATGAGTGTTTTGTTACTACTTGCACTGAAAAACGCATGCTTTTGCGAGTAGCACATGTGCATGTTCTGAGCGTCACATTTAGCGCTCAATCCGATTTTTTTGCAGTTCTGATGGGTTTCGATAGTGGAGCACAATACGCATTGCAAATAGGAGGGCTTAAATATTACAGTGGACAGTAGTGGCAGGCATTCAGCCAGCCATGAGATCCAGACTTCCGCGTCACCATTTGAAGTGTGGGCAGATCAGAAATATCAAGGTGAAGTCCATCCGTCAGAATTCAGCAAGAGGAATTATCTCCCATGTGCTAATGTGGCAGCGGTGAGTGCAGAGCGATTGGACGCTTCGATCCTGGTCCTATGACATCATCAACTGATAGGCTTACTAAATGACCAAATCAGCAGATCAGCTTGGCAGCAAGGAAATGGTTATTTTTTTCTGGCAGTTTGTTTTATCGGCTATATACAAATCAGCTTAACATTGCCATAATGAATTTTATATACATGCAGAGTGCGTAGATCCTTGTCTACTGGCAGACTGCTACATTTCTGCAGCTGCTGATGAATGATAAGCAAGCATTTGAAGTTTCGGAAAAAGAAGATTTAGAAAAAAAAAAAAAAAAAAGCTGAAGTTTGGCATTTAATTAAAGTGCTAATTGGTGAAAGAGGGAAAAAGGCTATAAATCAGTTTTGGCTCAGTCACTAATTAGAACGACATCAGTGGTTTCCTGCATGTGATTTGCACTGTCCTATTAGCACACCTGCCTGCAAAAAAACAATATTCTGTTATTAAACATTACAAAATAAGAAACTGACGATTAAATTCAATGGAAAATAATGACGGACTTTCTTTTGTAAAAATTTTAGCCCTGTGTCATTGTACCTTTCCAAAGTAAAATATGTCATCAACAAGCGTAAAGGTTCACGAAAACGGGGACATCCGTCTTTTTGGCCATTGAAATGCGCTCTAAGGGGGAGGGGGGTAGTTAATTTAATTCAAAGAGATATAAAACATTTCACTTTAGTTCAAATTGTTTCCTTTAATAATAGTTTTCTTGGCACAGAAAGCAGTTGCCACTAGCAAAGACTAGCAGATAGCTCCTAGCCTGAATGCTAATCAGAATTTAATCAGTCCTCTTGTGATCTACTCAATAACCATGGAGATTTTGATGAATCTGGCAAGTCACAATACAAATGTCACAAAGAATTTTTTTTTTTCTGAGAAGGAACACAGAAGATTGAGGTGATAACTCCAGCATTTTATTCATTTGCCTCAGCATTTGAAGGAAGCATTCATTCCATCTAATAGATTCTTTTGAGAAAATCATAAAACGCTAACAATTCATTAAAGCGAAGACTGGTTTGACTAAATTGTGTATTTCAATCGTTTATTTAGATCGTGTCAGGGAATGGCTTGGTAGTGCATGTTCTCCAGCTTGATCAAGGAATGGTGGTGTCTAGTTTTTGTTTTTGGGGTTTTTTTCAGCACATTTGCCTGATTTGTGGCCCCTCACTTCTTGGAGGGGTGATTTCTCGGGCAATTGTGGGCACTGCAAGAGGTTATGTAATCTCCACAGTGAAATGCCAAAAACTGAAGGCCCATAACATCTACGTACCTAGAAAGAGAAGGGTTAAGCTAACGTCTTGGATAGTTCAGGAAAATAAACAAGCATTTATAAGAGTTTATATATTGCATAGGGATATAGGGGCTGATTCAGAGATGCGATTGCGAAAAGATCGCAAATATACGCATCTAATGTTAAGATCTTAGCAGGTTACAGCCCACTGCATAAACAGTCACTCCCCTTGCAAACAGCGGTGGATCTTAAACTTAGACCACCATTGACTAGCCCCAACTCTGCGCTGGCAGTTGAGATCTTAAGTGACGTAGTAGCGTATATTTAAGATCCTAAGTGTCAGCCCGCGCCCACTTTCCCTCATTTCCCTGCCTCCCCCTCCCATTTCCATGCAAATCCTTAAGATCTTAAAGATTCGCAGCACTTAAGATCTTAAGTGCTTGCGTGCGATTCAAACTTACGCTCTTAGCGAATTTACGCTCCTAACCGCTACGTAGACGGCATTGCACTATTACTACGCATGCGCAGTTTTGCAAATTTTCTAACATCTTAAATATACGCTCCTAAGTGCCGTGGAAAACGTATCTCTGAATCAGGCCCATAGTTGCCACTGCATATTTTTTGACACAGATACAGACAACAGCTTAATTGTAGATCTACCGATGCCGACAGCTTGCAAATAAAGAAGAGTTTTACTGGTAACAGGCGCAATGGCAAACGTTTCAATTTTGTCTCATTACCCGTTCTCAATGCCGAAAGTTAGATTGTGGATAGAGTAGAGATATTAGTGGGGCGTATTCAGAGATACGTTTTTTAAAAGTATGCAATTATACGCACGAACGGAGCAAGGAAACACCCACCAACAACCCCGACACTCTGCTCTCTCGGACATGCTGCCGGTGACTTACGAGTTCATAGATCACTTTGTTCTATATGCGTATACGTGCTCCGTCCATGCGATTCTTCATAACTCCATACTTTTATTTATATGCCCCCCCCCCACGCACTTTTATGGTCATTTTTCCATACATCTGATTTCCGTGCGTATGTTCCCAAGTGCGATTCACATGTACGTCCGTTAGGCACTTCCATGCGTATAGTCTACGTAAACTATGTACATAGAGTTACTACGCATGCGCAGTTGATCCGATCCTAAAAATACACACGGAACTTCACCCAAAAACGGATCTCTGAATACGGCCCAGTGGGGAAAATACTACCTATTGCCATTGGAACATTGGAATCCAGATCACCTGCCTCATCGCAGACTCATGTAAACAGACCGATGGGCCCATTTCAGTGCCGGCATCTGATCTGTCGAAAATGAGATCATCGGCACAGCGAGCCGCATCCATTGCATGGAGTTTTGGAGGACACCTTTGTAATGAGAGGGGAGGTCTGGTAACAAAACTATGCCGATTGGCTGTTCCTGTTCTTTCACTACAACCTCTTTCTATGGTACGGTATAAGTCCTGTCAATGTACCAGACTGAAAAGTGATTGCCATCCAGTGCTCAGCATTCACAGGGAAGTAGTTGCCGGTTTGCTATTTTGACAGTGATACCACCGACAGCTGAATAGCGGCTTTTCAGTACAGACAGGAACTGAAAGTAGAAATATGTTATTACAGTATGGGGTGTAATGCAGAAAGATGCCGACATCAGGGTTAGCTTTCCCATTAAGTTTAGGTTGCTGGTTAGGATTAGCTTGCACGTTAGGGTTATCTTGTTGGTTAGGATTAGCTTGCCCGTTAGGGTTATCTTGTTGGTTAGGATTAGCTTTCCCGTTAGGGTTATCTTGTTGGTTAGGATTAGCTTGCCCGTTAGGGTTATCTTGTTGGTTAGGATTAGCTTGCCTGTTAGGGTTATGTTGTTGGTTAGGGTGAGCTTGCCCGTTAGGGTTATGTTATTGGTTAGGATTAGCTTGCCCGTTAGGGTTATGTTGTTGGTTAGGGTTATGTTGTTGGTTAGGATTAGGTTGTTGGTTAGGGTTATGTTGTTGGTTAGGGTTATGTTGTTGGTTAGGGTTATGTTGTAGGGTTAGTTTATGTTGTTGGTTAGGGTTATGTTGTTGGTTAGGGTTATGTTGTTGGGTAGGATTAGCTTGCCCGTTAGGGTTATGATGTTGGTTAGGGTTATGTTGTTGGTTAGGGTTATGTTGTTGGTTAGGATTAGCTTGCCCGTTAGGGTTATGTTGTTGGTTAGGGTGAGCTTACCTGTTAGGGTTATGTTGTTGGTTAGGGTTATGTTGTTGGTTAGGATTAGCTTTCCCGTTAGGGTTATGTTGTTGGTTAGGTTGAGCTTGCCTGTTAGGGTTATGTTGTTGGTTAGGGTTATCTTGTTGGTTAGGGTTATGTTGTTGGTTAGGGTTATGTTATTAGTTAGGGTTATGTTGTTGGTTAGGGTGAGCTTGCCTGTTCGGGTAAGGGTGAGGTTACCTATTGAGGTTAATCTGTCAAAACTAGCACGTCACACTTGCAATATTCAAATACACAGCAGTCATGGAAATTATATTGTCTGTCTGATTAAAAGCTTCCAAAAAATGAACACGGTCACCATTTTAATGCTAAAATGTTATCAATCGAAATTGGGTTCTTCAGAGCTGGTAACTACGCCCCCAATCATTGGCTTTGAGTACTGAGCGCTGCTTATAAAATAACATACAAAAGAAACACCGGCGCTCCCGGAAAACTCTTTCTTTCACAATTCAAAGCCGCAAGTTTCAGGGGGAGCAAACCCAAGCAAGAAAAACTGCAAAAGAAGCAGCTCTGAAAGAGTGAGGGCTCAAACCCACTCTGCTATTAAACATGATGGTGACCCTAACAGTCTGCTTGAAAGTTACAAGTATAGAAACAGGATAGACACAGGATAGACACAGGAGGGGGTGACCCTAACAGTCTGAATGAAAGATACTAGTATAGACACAGGATAGTCACAGGATAGACACAGGAGGGGGTGACCCTAACAGTCTGAATGAAAGATACTAGTATAGACACAGGATAGACAAAGGATAGACACAGGATAGACACAGGATAGACACGGGAGGGGGTGACCCTAACAGTCTGAATGAAAGATACGAGTATAGACACAGGATAGACACAGGAGGGGGTGATCCTAACAGTCTGAATGAAAGATACGAGTATAGACACAGGATAGACACAGGATAGGCACAGGAGGGGGTGACCCTAACAGTCTGCTTGAAAGTTACGAGTATAGACACAGGAGGGGGTGACCCTAACAGTCTAAATGAAAGATACGAGTATAGACACAGGATAGATACAGGATAGACACAGGATAGACACAGGAGGGGGTGATTGGTTCCAACTGTTATGCTGCAGACAAATAAAGATCCTCTGACTACAAACGTTATTTCAGGAGGACTTAATGAGACATTAGAATTTATGTATCTGTACAAGTTTATCTCTGTATGTTTTTTATGTCTCTCTATTATTTGGAGCTGATATGTATCAAAAATGTTGTCAACTAATCCCCAGCAATATCCATTTTGTTGAAACACAATTTCTTTGATTGCATTATAATATATACGTATATATTGGTATATTATGCTGTATAAGTGTCCTTCTTTTATTATTGACCTAAGTGCCTTAACTAGGGCCAGATTAACAATGGGACTACAGGCCCAGGCCTCCATCTGAAAATAGGCCACCACACTCCAAAGCATACTGTGTAGCATGGGCCCTTTATAATTTTCAGCTCCAGGCCCTATGGCCCTCAATCCGGCCCTGGCCTTAACTTTCTTTCTTTCTCTTTCTTTCTTTCTTTCTTTCTTTCTTTCTTTCTTTCTTTCTTTCTTTCTTTCTCTGTCTCTCTTTATCTTTCTCTCTCTCTCTCTTTCTCTTTCTTTATCTCTCTCTCTCTCTGTCTCTCTCTCTCTCTCTGTTAGCTTACCAATACATTTACTATTTTAGAACTATTACTTGAAGAACGAGTTTAAATGCTTGCAGTGAAATATCTTATTACATCTACCAATTTATCCAAGCAAAGGTCCCTTTGAAGATAACCCCAATATTGTGCTTACTATTTGTTAGGTGCATTTCTTAATGACCATTCACAGATATCTATGTACCAAACACATCGGCCTATGTTCTGCATCCGCGGGAGGAATGTGTGGAATGTTAATAATCTCCCAAACCATTATCCCTCTGAAAGACAGAAAGTACAGTATTTATAGGGCAAAGGAAACAGGTCTGGAACACAGAACACTCAAACAATACATCACATACAATACATTACATACAATACATTGCAGATAGTAAAAAGAAAGGTATCATTTAATGGGGAAAATTATTATTTTTGCTTATTACACAAACATATTGCTCTATTTAACAGCTTTATTTGCAAACTGTAATTTATAGAAGAGCTTATGTGGAAATGTCACCTCTAAACTTTAATTAACCTTCCCCAAAGAGTTCAAAATCTAAAATCTCCTGATGTTTGCTAAAAGTATTTGTAAAAAGTTTCCAGGAATGTAAAGGGGGAAAAAAGCTGTAGAAAATGTTAAAATATTAAATAAATTATTAAAATGAACAGCATATTTGTCCTTACAGATCTTCAGCTCTTGCAAGTAGGGGAGTAGCTACAGGGGGTGAAAGGGGTGCGGTAACGACGGGGCCAGAGGAGAGGGGATGAGTGTATGTCTAGTGCGGTAGTTCTAAGCGCTCACACATGGAATCTGTAAGAGCCGTATTCAGAGATCCGTTTCTGCGGGAAGTTCAGTGCGTATTTTTGCGATCTTATGAACTGCGCACATGTGGTGACTAAATTTCCGCAATCTACGTTGATTTTACACACAGAAGTCCATTAGGCAGAGACTTGTGATTCGCACGTGAGACAATACGTATGGAGGGGGGTGGTTGTAATCATACGTGAAAGTGGGTGGGGGGAGGCATTTAAAGGACCATTTGAGGGCATGGTTAGTTAGATTAACGTTTATTTATAAGGCGCCACAAGGTGTCTGCAGCGCCGTACAAAATACAACAAAATACAACAAAATACAGTACAGACATACAGGGTAGGGATGGACAGCATAACATATATTAAATACAATATGACTATAAAGATATCACAGAAAAACAATAAAGTGTAGCAAGCACAGAACGCAAGTCAAAATGCATGGTGTCAAGTTTGGAAGATCAGGAATCAGGGGATAGAGCGCAGTGAGAGGTTGAGAGGGAGCCACCAGGTGGGGATGGGGTAAAAGGGTAGCAGAGGGGGACAAGAGGGTATGAAGTGAGGGGGGAGCGGTGGAGGAGGTAAAAACAGTAGGATGGAGGGCCCTGCTCACGTGAACACTAAGTGGAGGGAAAAACTTACAGAAGACATAAGGAGGGGGAAGGAAGTGGATGCTGGTGTGAGCGGAGGAGAGGGGGAAGGAAGACAAGGGATAGTAGAAGGATGCAGTGAGGATGTTAAGTGGAAGAGGGGTAGGCTAGCCTTAAAAAGTGCGTTTTGAGTGAACACTTGAAGACCTGCAATGTGGGCGAGAGTCCGACTGAGGAAGTTAGGTCATTACATTGTAGAGGTGCAGCACGGGAGAAGTCCTGGATACGGGCGTGAGATGTGGTGATCAGTAAAGAGGTCAGGCAGCGCCGGTTAGCAGAACGGAGAGGGCGGGAAGGGGTGTCATGGGTGTTCAGTGCATATAATTGCATACTTTTAACATACGGATCTCTGATTACGGCCCTAAGTCTCTGAAAAGCTTCAGGCAGCGGTTCCACCCAGTGCCTCCAATCCTGCTTGGCTTTGCCTAGTTCTCCCATCTAGACTCAGGCCCCACCTCCTTGCTATAGGGCCTGATTCTGTCACCTTCCGATCTTGCTTGCAAGTCAACGGGAATAGAAGTGCCAAAAGTTAAACATATAAGAAAACTATGCTCTTAGCACCAAGACTTCCAATAAGGGGGGGAGGAGATGCGTTCAGATCACTAGGATCGTAAAATGACCCCTTATGGAAAGCTGCACGTGTGCGGGCACCGCATTCCAGATGTCCGATACATTGTTTGTATAAGCAATGCGCCCAGCTCGTGCTCTGCAGTCTCCTTCCAGCTCCCGCGTGGGCGTTTCAGGAGAGGAGAGGGAGGGGGAGTGACGGCTGAACATGAGGGCGGGGCTACACGGACTGAGAAGGAGGAGCTGCAGTCAAAGAACTCACTGTGTTGTAAAGTAAGAATTTGTGTGATTGCTGGGGTAGAATTCAGTAATAAACTACGTTTCCTGGGGCAAGAATGATTGAATAAGCTGTGCATTAACAGCACACATGAGGGATGCATCGCCAGAAAAAAAGACAAATCCCGCAATCATGGCGGGAATTCGGCTGTTCTTCAGGGCTTAGGATCAAGTCCTGTAATTTGGTACAAGAGCTTGATTTTTCCAAATTGATTGTTGCGTTTACAGAAAAAAAAAAACCCAGAAAAGCACTTTTAATTTAAAATCCAATAATCCAGTACTTCCGTATATTTATACAGTATTTTCTTTAAACATTTTAATAACGTTAATCACTAAAATCATTTTTAAATACATTTAATGTCTTATTTTTTTAAAGAAAGAGGGGGTGGGGATCTGTTCATTTGGGTTTTCCCCAGGCCTCTATAAACCTCTGAAAGGCCCTGCTTGTATTCCTGTTTCTTATCTTGGTCATGAAATTGTGCCTAAGCTTCTACGTGACATTTCAGGAACTTTACACCAGACATTGTATGAGAAACACGGTTTAACCTTACTAAACTGGAATCTAGTCGTCAGTCTCAGCAAGAGCTTAGTAACAACATCAACACTATAAGACTCCCGACATGTGATCAGCGGTAGGGATGCAAGGTTACTTATATATAGCCGCACTAGGCATTGGGATATTTCAGAGACTTGCACATCAAACATAAGACAGATGCTCCTGATAAGTAAAGGGCTTTAGGCCTTTATTTTTATATGCTAATGCCCAGTTACATTTATCCAATAGATTTAAAACACATTCTTTATACCCAGCAGTATTCCAGTCATCTTCTATCTGTCTAGGCACATGGTGGACTCTTGTAGACCGATGTGACATTAATCCATGTTTACTTATCACTTCTCAGACAAAATAGGAATCTGCGCTGGCGTGAACTTTAGCGCTTGGCTGAAGGCAGATAATAGGTCAGATGTTTCCGATTATAATATTTGCTATCGAAAATGTCCAAATAAATTCAGCAGAAAGAGCAGAATCTTTCAAAATTCTCCCTCACTTGTCATTAGCATAGATAGATAGATAGATAGATAGATAGATAGATAGATAGATAGATAGATAGATATGAGATAGATAGATAGATAGATAGAT
>WWET01001427.1:140101-152657 GCA_011038615.1 Limnodynastes dumerilii | reverse complement strand
GAGGAATGCCTTGAATTCTGGCAAGGAGAACATACTTGTTGTTCGCAACAGCTGTGTCCGTTAAACCTTTAAAACCACACAGTGTGTGTGCTACACTTCCCTAAGATAGATTTTAACGGCTAAGTGGAGACACAGACAGGAGACATGTTTAACTGAAATGATAAAGTACAATGTGGGATCAAATGACTGTTAAATGTACCGGACAAACATAATTCATAATCACACCAAGAAATGACTTGGCGTTAACAAATTCTGCAATGTGCCGTATCTTCATACCGCAGCAGGTTTTGACATTTTGTGTAAACAACTTTCTTTTGTAACATTAGCAGTGAGAAGCAAACTTATTGCGAGTCAAGGTTCATTTTGTGGGGAACAACATTGAACAGATATTTAATAATGATTAAAGAGTCAAGGCTTTGGCTTTGAAAGGTAATTCAAGCCATTGGCTCAACATATAATTAATGTGTTTTGGGTCAGACCAATAGTTGTGTCACATTTGGGCCTCAAATACCTTTTTCCATGTCAACATTAGGGTCCAGATATACTAGGTTATGGGTGTTGAAAGAGTAGAGAGTTTGCCCATAGCCACCAATCAGATTATAGCTGACATTCTCTAGAATGCAATAGTTAAATAAGATCTAGAATCTGATTGGTTGCTATGGGCAAACTCTCCATTCTTTCAAAACCCACAGCTTAGTAAATCTGGACCTAGATGTCTAAAGCCAACGATACACATAACGGCCAACTGCTGGCCCGTCCAATAATCTGAGGATTGGATTATGGGTCAATCAAACCCAACCTGAGCTGTTTTCAACAGATTTCCAGTGTTCAGGCAAAGGTGGCTTACATGCACTACCAAGCCAACTGGACCCATTATCAGACACTGTAATATAGCAGACTATTTTTCAACTGATATGAGCAATGGCTACTAATTGACTGACTTCATTTACCCGACCACTGAACCAGAACCATTTTGATTCATTCAGTCATTTTGGCTTGTGCACACTCTACATGACAATTGGTCCAATCCGTTGAATTAAAGTTAAGCAGGGTACACACTGGGACTTTTCAGCAGATAATCTTTCCAATCACCCAATCAAAAGACTATGGGCCTAATCCTGAACTACGCCGATGCGCTGTGCTTACTAAAGCACAGCGTATCGATGTTCACTTACCCCGACACTCCCCCTGTGTGGGCGTATGTCTTCTTCCTTAAGCCGGCTACCCTAACTTCAGCCGGCGTAAGGAAGGGGCCATACGCTCGCACAGGAGAGTATGGCCGCCTAGTCCGCCCACCCACCCTCATTAAACTACCTCCAGCGTTCCTACAGTGTTGCGTTGCCGTAGCGACGCCGGGCAACATCTGCCTGGCGCATGCGCAGATCAGCTTTTCAGCCGATCTTACGCTTACGCCCGCCATCCTAGCGACGGCCCTATGTCACCAGATATCTTACTAGTGTGTACTATCCATAGATCTCCTAATAGACACAGTATATACTCACTTTCAAAATCAAAAGATATCTTTCCATGGTTGATCTGGCATATTAGGAGCTCCAAAAGATCAAATCAAAAGATCACAGACCATTTCAAAAGATTTTTTAACATCTTTGGACAGCACACACTGGTAAGATATCTGCTGAAACGCTCTTTTGATTGTGAGATTGGAAAGATTATCTTTCAAAAAAGACCCAGTGTGTACCCAGCCTTAAGCTGGCCATACACTAGAGCCATTATCGAAAATCGCATGAAATCCCCAATAATCTTGATGATTTTTCGTGTACAGTCCTCTAGACCCCTAAACGATATCTGCACCATACACTAGACTATTTTCCGCCTAAAATCGTCCTAAAATAAGAAAAAACTCTGATTTTCCATCACCTTTTATCGTCCCCCAAAAATCGGTTTTGACCATACACCGAAATAATTTTTATCGTACGATTTTTCTGTATAAATTTGCATAACGGGCTGTCCGGAGTGTGGGGCAGAGCTAAGTTCACTGCAGGAAATAGTCAAAAGTCATAATGCACATGCAGATGCCATTATAAGAAGTCCAAAGTCATAATGCACATGCAGACGGAAAGGAGAAGGTGGAGAAATATTAGCATAATCACGCCTACAACCGTCCCAACATCACCAGGTATTTATCGGCGATGATGGCACGATTATCGTTAAATGCCCATACACTGTGCAGTTTTACATTTTATCTTCTGCTTTGACCCGATTTAAATCAAACATGCCAAACGATCCAATAATCGTTCAAAACAGCTGATCGGCCCAAAAAATCGTTGCCATACACTTGAATGATAGTTTGCCACAATGATTTCTATATCGGAGCGATAATTGCTCTAGTGTATGGCCAGCTTTAGTTCAATATCATGTCCAAGTTGAGACTATTCTTGTACAGGTAATTGTTGTATTTTACGGTTATCCTCTTCATGGAGCTCTCACTGTCAACCGTGTGTTACTTTTGACCATGTAGAGCATGGGTGGCCAAGCTCGGGCCTCGTGAGCTACCAACGGTCCATGTCTTCCAGGTCTCCTTGTTGGAGCACAGGTGTGTTCATTACTAACTGACACATTCAAAAAAATCTACAGTTGGTAGTGATTATCTCCCCTCTGACTATCTGAGGAGACCTGGAAAACATGAACATTTGGTAGCTCACGAGCCCCGAGCTTGGCCACCCCTGGTGTAGGCTATTTATATACAGATAGAATGGTATAGTTTGTTACTGGTTAATGGCAGTGTTGCTGGGGTATTTTCTTTCCTGTTTCTGCAGCTAGCAGATTACCCCCTGGCCTTTCATGCACCTTTTTTGCATTAACCTATAAATTGATCTGAGCATCTTCCATTTTGTGTATTCTATTTATATACAAACTTTAAGAAAGAACATTTTTTAGAAATGACTTGTCTAGAAAATCAAGTAAAATGAAACGTCTGCAATGTTCAATGACATCACAGAGAGAGGAATACTGAAGCTGTGTGATACCAATGGTTTAAGTTTCTGACTCATACTGGCCAAGTAAGGGGCCAGTAAGGGGGGGGGAGATCAGGGGAAGAAGTTTACTGGCTCGGGTCCCATAGCAATGGGGATGGAGGTAGCATCATCCTCCCAAGCCTGGCCCGCCTCCGCATGTGCAGACAAGCTGTTTGTAAATAGGGTGGGTGGCTGCCACCGCCCCCCAGTCCCCCAGACCTCGTAGCAGCTACCCCACTACATCTACAGTAGTTATGTCAGAAATATGCTGCTATATCAAATTATAGAGGAACATGATGTGATGCTTCCATATCCCATGGATATGAGGTGTCATAACAGTCAACATGGTACTCCCCTCCTCCGGCACTCCCTCGCCCGGCATTCCCCTCCCCCGGCACTCCCCTCTCACAAACAGAATTTAGGTGACCAAAAAACTACCTGAACTTTTCCACACGAATCTCTGTAAATGCGGAACGCTCAGATGTATAAAAGTGCCCTACCCCGCCCATACCGTACAATTTAAATGCCCCCACTGCCAGCGATTGCGCATAATCTACCTTACAGACGGCCATCATGCCATAATATATAGAACTTTGAATGTATGGAAACCAGTTCTGTATATTCAGTGTTCCGATGCGTAGCATCTTGCGCACATGTGTAATGTGTTCGAAAAGCCCGACTTGCGTGAATAGGCTGACATTTTTATGTCTGGATCCCAGGTCTTAAAATATTCTGTCAAAAATGCAAATAAACCAAATTCCTAGGGTTCCTAGACAGCATTCGGTTTCTTTGCTTCTACTGGTACAACATCAATTTTGCAGCACCCCTGGATTGAGGGCCATGTGGGCAATGGGATGAAAATGATCAAGGGCCTACCCTATATAATATACTTTGGAGGTAACGGATATTCATCCTTATACACTGCAGTGGGAGGCCTGGAGATCTGCAGTGAGTGGGGACCTATTTTCATATGGAGGCCTGGGACTGTAGAAATGGAGAAACCATTTTGCTGCAATTCTAAAGTCATTATAAATAAAGTATTCTGAGCATGTGCAGAGCTCATTAAATCTTCAAAACAGATGGCTGCACAGCTCTGGACCAGCCCCATAAAGTCTAATCAAGCGATGCAGCCATACATATATAGAGCGGGGGTCTGTAATTACATACGGAGAAGGGGAGGGAACGCCCCTGTCACTCCTCTCTGCAGTCCCGTGTCCATAACCCAACCTTAACTTTACCGCATAGATCTGCTTGCGTATGAACGCAGAATTGTGCAGATTTGGGTATTGTCGCCCTGTTGCATGTCACATCACGCCTCCATTGTGGGGTCTTGCAATGCGGAAGGCAAGGTCCGCCCCGTCGAACATCTGGCTCACACATGCACAGATGCAAGTACATGTTACATGCAAGGAGACTTACGTAAGCGATATGCACAAGACCGCTTGAGATATTGACTGTGAATTCGTCCCCAAGTGTTTGGAAGAAGATAATAGAACAAATCGTACTTGATTTTATTATTATTATTTTGCAATTGTTGCCTAAGTTCTTTGAATTTTTTTGTTCCATTGTTTTTTTATTATATCCAAGTAGCTTTTCTGTGCATAACTGGCCAGATCTTCTGTATAAAGTGCACAGAACTTTTCTTTCCCATTAAATACTTAAATAAGTGTCGAATATAGCATTTTAATGAAAGTTGTGATCCTGCAGTGCTATTGAAAATGAAACTAGGTGAAGTGAAGCGTGGAATTAAAGGCCACAAAGGAACCAAACCGTAAAGTCGATATAGAGTTTACATTTTAAGCTTCCTTCAGATGTGTTTCACTGAACCAAATAGCCCCCCCCTAAAATCTTGAGCATAGAGGATTAAAACAATTTAACAATAGGTATATGTCTTAAAATTCATTAGGAAATAGAGATTTATTAAGTACAGAGGCTCGATGTGGGTGTAGTTGGAGATTAGAGAGCTGCTCTGCATGTTAGGAACCTAGTTCAGAGTTGTAACAACTTTTAGCGTAGTATTGGGTTAAAAACAGCACAAAAACATGAAAGTGTCTGTGTCCTAAAAATTATTTTAAGGAGAGTCGGTCCTGTATTCCCAGTGTATGCAGGCGCATTGGGCCTGATCCAGACTTAAAGTTGTTTTACGTATGCAAGTGTACCTAAGTCACGCACTACTCAGGATAATGCCCCCCCCCCCGGCACTCCCTTTGCACGTACGTAACTTAGCTGACTTTACGTGTTCAGAACCTGCCTTAACTTTTCCTTACGTGTCTCTGGTTGTACTTAATGTCTTGCCGTACATAAATGCCTGACCCCGCCCTTACTGTACAATTTAAATGCCTCCCTCCGCCCACAATGCGTTTTTTTGGCTGGCTTAGAGATGTCACGTCCTATCAAACAGAGTAACGTACAAGTTACGTACAATCAGTGTTACTATAAGTAACATCTGGCGGGCGTGTGTACAGTGTGTTCCTACAGCCAGATTTACGCATGCCACATGCGTATCTATCTAACTGCGCCTTCACCGCTCCCTCAGTCATTTCAATGCCTCCCACCCACCCACTTTCAAGTCTATCTGACTCCGGACGGATTACAATCTCTCCCCTCCGTACGTATTGTCTCACGTGCGATTCACAAGTCCTAATGGACTTCCATGCGTAAATTCAACTTATCCAGAACTAAAACTGGATCCAGAACTGAAAAGCCGACCTGGGCATGCGCAGGGCAGATGTTGCCCGATGTAGCTACGGCAACGCCCGATCAACGATCAGGCGTCCGTAGGAACAGAGTAGTGGCTCTGGAGGGGGCGTCCCCCAGCGTTACTACGTTAAGGTTAGTGAAGGTGGGCGGGGGAGTTAGTTTAATGAGGGAGGGAGGGCTTAGCGTTACAACGCTCCTGTGCGAGTGTATTTTCTATTGCTTAGGCGGGCTGAAGTTAGGGTAGCCTTCAGCCGGCGTAAGCGAGGGAAAATACGGCCGCACAGGGGGAGTGTCGGGGAGAGTGGACGTCGATACGCTGTGCACATTGGCGTAGTTCTGGATCAGGCCCATTGTCTTCATTATTATTGTCATCATTAGTAGTTAAATCAGCAGCAGAGCAGTGCAAATATGTACACTGTGATAGAAACACTGGTTTGGAGGAAGTTTGGCACTACCATTTCCTGTCTATTTCATAGATCTAATATGTTATTTAAAAATCAAAAAACAAAAACAAAACATGAATGCTTCTGTGCCCCTGGTTTGGATTCTGTCTTTAAAGTCGTGTGGTTCTCCATTCCGATGACCTGTCTTTTGCCAGATGAGTTTGTGGCAATGGGCCTGATCCAGCGCTACGAAAATTCGCACGGCGGGCGAATGCGTACGTTCGACCGTGCAAATAAACATACACGCCCCAATACGGCCGCACAGGGGTAGTGTTGGGGAGAGTGGACGCCGATACGCTGTGCACATCGGTGTAGTTCTGTATCAGGCCCATTGTCTTCATTATTATTGTCATCATTAGTAGTTAAATCAGCAGCAAAGCAGTGCAA
Organism: Limnodynastes dumerilii; assembly: GCA_011038615.1. Taxonomy (NCBI): domain Eukaryota; kingdom Metazoa; phylum Chordata; class Amphibia; order Anura; family Limnodynastidae; genus Limnodynastes; species Limnodynastes dumerilii. The sequence continues at coordinate 146,152 of WWET01001427.1, read as the reverse complement.
ATATGTACACTGTGATAGAAACAGTGGTTTGGAGGGAGTTTGGCACTACCAAGGTCCTGTCTATTTCATAGGTCTAATATGACAAAAACAAAAACAAAACATGAATGCGTCTGTGCCCCTGGTTTGGATTCTGTCTTTAAAGTCGTGTGGTTCTCCATTCCGATGACCTGTCTTTTGCCAGATGAGTTTGTGGCAATGAAGCACTGATTGCCATCAGTTAGCCACAGTTTCTGGCAAGTTCCCACTATTCCAACTGCAACGGGTAAGTTTCCTTCTCCTAACACTAACCATCCCCTTCCTGCAATCTAAATGTAGCCTTCCCCAAATCCTAACCCTAATCTTAACTCTCCCCTCTCTGTAGCCTAACCTTAACCCTACCCTAACCCTAAACAACCTCGTCCCGCAGCCTAGCCCTAATGCTAACCATGGCCCAGATCCAGAACAACGCTTGTGAGCGAATTTAAGCGCGCCGGATACGTAAAATCGCGTTTTGGTAAGTACTGCGCATGCGTAACATAGAAAATACGCTCCATAACGTTATGTAAATGTGAACGTATGGGCCATTCACGTTTGTGTCGCGTAAATCCTTACGTGTGGGCGAGCCAATTTTACGTGAGTCAAAAATACATCTGAAATACGTTAAGTAGGCGGGGGTTTGTATTTAAAGTGTACAGTATGGTCGTGCTTAGCTGCGTAAATACGTGTTGCCCATACGCACGTGAGCGGACAAAATATGTACATTCAAGGGGAAAGTACGTACGCATAAATACGCTACACTAGTAAACGTATTGCAAGGGGAGTTCTGGATCTACCCCCATGTCCTAACCCTAACCATCCACACCATTCAGCCTTACCTTAAGCCTTTCCTCTCTGCAAGCCTAACCCTTACCCTAACCATTCCTGTTAACGTTAGGCTGTGAGACGCCAATGGATAGGATTAGGGGAAAGTTAAAGTTAGGCTGTGGAATGAGGTTGGTGAGGGGATGGTTAAGGTTAGGCAGCGATGAGTGGAGGGTTAAGACTAGAGTTATGGTTAGGGGAGTATTAAGCTTAGGTTGCGGTAAGGGGATGGATAGTCGAGAAAACCTACCTGTTGCTGTTGCAATTTTCATAAATACAACAATCATAGGAACTGATGAAAACTAATGGCAGTTGTTGCTTTAGTGCCGAAAATCATTGTAGTATTGACCTACACCCCTAATTTAGAATGGGGTTTCAGAATGACTGAATTTGAATAAATAATTATTGTTTCATAGATCAATTGAAAATTGCAATATTATTTTACATAATGACTCAGTTCACTTTATTTCTCACCAAAGCAGAACTTATACTTAAAAATGGTTAAAACCCAGCAAAACTTCTATAACATGAATAAAACATGAATTCATGTCTATTAGGTACATAAATGCTAACTAGATTTGAAAAAAAATATATGATGTTTAAGAGATGTTTATTGTAACCCCTATTATTATTCTTAATTCCAAACGAGCCCTTCATATTCAGTAAAGTGGGACATACCAAGGTAACCCGGTTACAGGGCGAGAACTAAGACATTTTCAAAGAGCAGCCACCTATGGGGCGATCCTGTGAAAGAATGTCAAAGGATCAGTTTATGAATACCACAGATAACGGCCATGCAGCGTTAACTGCAAAATACTGTTTAATTGCATTTTTTTTTTTATTTGGAATTCTTTCAGTCATTATATGACTGTCCCTGAGATGGAAATGGGAATTATTTTAGCTTCAAACCTATGCTGTCCTTTCCTTACAATGAGAACCTAATTCAGAGCTTTAAAACTGTGTTCTGCAATGCATAATTAATCTGGCTTCATAGAGGCTCGGACAAAAGGCCCTATTCAAACTGCAGATCCATCTCCCTCCCTCCTCCCCGAAACGCTGGTTTTTTTCTACAGTCTTTTGCCAGCTGGTCTAAGGGAAATCTCAGCACTGTGGGAGAGTAAGTGAACTGTAGGCCTCTCAGGGATTCCAAGTAACTAAATTGGATTAGAATGTTAGGCATGGAATAAAGGTTCTTAAAAGTCTTCAAAGATAAAAAAAAAACTAAAGGACTGTACTATGACTGGCATAAGGGCAGTATGTTAAAGGTTTACATTCTTATAGATAATGCAACGGTACAAAAAAATAAAAAATAAACCCTCCAAAAACATTTTGCATCGTAAAAATTTCAATCTGTCAAAAAACAAAAGTGGAAACAAAAAATTCTGCGTATCGCATTTTTCCATATACAGTTCGAACCAGTCTCGGTAATTTAACGGACGTGAAATTGTTCCAAAAATACAACCATCTGTGCTTCCAGGCCATTGAAATAGTTTTGCAATCCAGATTGTTCATTTACAAAATTGCAACATTTTTTTTTTTTGCAGGACTTGCTGGAAATATGAGGAGTATATTGAAAACTTATTGCCAAAAAACAGGAAAGAGACATTTTATTTCTGTCCAATCAAATGTAATGATCAGCAGTGTATAAGAGAGGGGCTCATTCACAGCTGGAAGGATCAGAAAGAACATTTTAAGCTGTAAAATAAGAATTAGAGTTGAGCGATGTCTCAAAGTTTAGCTGCAAATTAAAGTTAAAATGAAGACATTTCAGAACTTAGATGCTTTAAGTAAAGACGAGCGTCGCTCTTTTTTAGAACATCTTTTTTTTAGCAACGAATCACGTCGGCGGTATAGAATCGAGATGTTGCAAGATGTCTGGATGAAATATACACAGTGGGCCGTATTCAGACTTCCGTGCTGCGATCGGAGCGCAAAGATACGCACGGACGGAGCAAGTAACACCCACCAATACCCCAGTCACTCCCCTTGATAATCCGTACTCACAGAGATTTCCGCCTCCATAGACCAGCCCTAACTTTCCGCCGTCGCTTAAGAGCGTATGTGTCCTCCGTATGTGCGTATATTTGTAATCGCGCCCACTCTCCTTCATTTAAATCCCTCTCCCCGCCCATTTCTATTTATATTCCTTTGTGCGTATTTTTCCGCGGGAGTTCTGTGCGGAAATTCCCACATCCAATTCACAAGTCCGCCCGCTAGACACTTCCGCACGTCTAGTCTATGTGAACTGCATATAAAAAGTTACTACGCATGCGCAGTTGAAACGTACTTTAAAATACGCACGGAAAATTGGTAAAGGACGGATCTCTGAATACAGCCCAGTGTCAGCACCCGGTAGATCAAGAAATTACAATGGCGATAGGTACGTTAACCATCCTGTTAACCTAACTATTATCCTTACATTAACCCTTACCCTAACCCTCATCCTACACTTCCCCTTCTATCAGTCTAACTTTAACCCTCCTTGTCCTACAACCTACCTTTGGCAACTCAAAGCGCCATCACACAGCCGAACACCTATCTTGTACTGAATATTCTGTAACCTTTCCCAGCCTGAATATATTGACATCATTTTGCTTCTCTGTGATACTGCTTTTTGTGTAGTTATTTTAAAAAATAAAATAAAATACATAAGAAAATCACAACTTCAGTTGAAGTTTACATCCTCTCAAGTCCTTCGGTATATATGTGTATATAGTGAGATTATAAAGCCACTGTTTTATACCTCGGCTGGGTATTGCATTTCACTTTTAAAACATCAACCTCCACAAATTTGCCATGCAACAAATGAAAATTCCACTTCAGAATAATTTATAAGCACTAACCCTAACCTTAGACCCACTGTAACTGCCACAGCCTGCAGCTATTGGGAACAGGCAAATAGGTCCCCGTTTCCAATAGCAATTGTATCGTTTTTGAAATAGGGCTGACTGGTTCGGTAACTGCATCCCCTCCTACCAGAGGCGGATTGGCCATAGGACTTACAGGGAATTTTCTTGGTAGGTCGGTGTCCTCTGGAGGCCACTCAGCAGCTCCTATTTTCTTTGAAGAAGACTAGGATGTTGACTGTCATGGGTGGTGTTTGCTTATATGATGTCTGTATAGATCATTAGTCACTAGGATGCTCTGTGTTTTGGGTGTTGCTCACTACTGTATGTATTTAGTATTGGTTACTAGGGTGCTGTGTGTATTTAGTATTGGTTACTAGGATGCTGTGTGTATTTAGTATTGGTTACTAGGATGCTATATGTATTGGGTGGTGGTAACTAGGATGCTGTATGTATTTTGTATTGGTTACTAGAATGCTGTATGTATTGGGTGGTGGTAACTAGGATGCTGTATGTATTGGGTGGTGGTTACTAGGATGCTGTATGTATTGGCTGGTGGTAACTAGAATGCTGTATGTTTCAGGTGGTGGTAATTTGGGTGGCAGTGACTACCTGCATTATTATAAATCTCTTTATTGGATTGTGAAATATTAGTCATTAGATATTGTCTTTTCTTGTAGCTCTTTGACATAACACACTTAATTGGCAATACATAACCCATGCTTTTATTATATATTTCCTTATTCTGTACTAATCCAGTTTGCATATATTGTTACTCACTCCGCCAATAGTGATCTCGCCCACAAGTGGCCTCTTGCAGATTTTTTTCCAGGGCCACGTTAAGTTTCCAGTCCACCCCTGTCTCCTACAGCACATCGCGACACATACTATGGACAGAAATTACAGCCATGGTGAACATGACATTCTTTACAATGCTTCCACTAATCAATACAAGACCCTGAATGGCGTGACTATCCCGGACTCACATCTCCTGACAGCAGTTTGTTTTTATAGAAAGAAATGATGAGGTTATGGTTAAACTTATAACCCAGTTTCCTTTCAAAACTGTCTTTCCAACTTTTTTGTTAAGTCCATTTTTGTTCTGGGAGTAATTTACTTAATGTAACAAAATAATTGTTTATTTTATTCCAGCAAGTCCACCAAAGTTCAGTACTCGGTCAGACGGGAGGAGAGTGCGCCAAGAATCAGATAGACGGCTACAAGTATTTTAGTAAACGTAGTTCAACCTTGAAATGTCATCGTTATTATGTTTTAGCCATATTCCTCTTTTGCCTCAATTTTTTTTTTTTTTATTAATTGACAGTTTTAGAGAGCGCTGCTTTTCTCTACATAACATTGTGACTCGTGGGAGGACAGAGATGATGTCTATTCAGTCTCGTAACTACAATCATTTATAATAGTTTAGTTAAATAATTAGGTATTTTGCCAAATTTCTCTTGACCTTCTACTGAACTCATCTTTACCCATAACCCTTTGCTACTTTGAAGGCTTTAAATGACTTGTAGACATGTTTTTAACCTGTGTAAGTTATCTGAACGCCGCTAACAACTATTTAGGTTATGCTGTCCCTTGAAAGGGTAGTATTTCCCTGCATGTTTTCCCTTTTAACACACTATAACTTATGTTTGAATTTCCGGCATGTAATTATGATCAGTTTCATCAGGCACACCCTTGTGAGACATAAATGGTTGACAGATATGCCTGGGAGTGCAACGGTAATGCTTGTTATGTATGTCTCTCATATACAGCTTTTTCTCAGAGAAAAGATATGTATTAATATAAATAAAAGACCTATATGAGAAGATCCTTGCATGCTTTAAAATGGGTCATTCAGTGTGATGGCAATAAAACTAAGACATTTATTTCACACGCATTTCACCAAATTGGACAATCAAAAGGGTACTGCTTCTGGTCAACTTAAATGATTCTTTTATACCCTCTGTTAATTATTGTATTGTTTGTGTAACTATTGGATTTGCTATTGCCTCTGTATGGCGCTGCGGATACCGTATGGTGCCTTATAAATAAACGTTAATAATAACAATAATTATGGTAACATGAAGCAGAAGTGAGAAGGAAATCTGCTCAATGGCGTCATCGTCATGTGACACCATCAGACTCTACTGCCTAGACCCAGACCAGGCGTCCTCACTAGCAATGCTAGTAATCCTGGTGGTACTTGGACAACTGATTAGTGGTCAGGGCCGGCGCGACCTGCTCCGCGAGGGGAGTGCATCCCGGCGACATGCTGGATAGGCGCCGGACATCCCCCCCGCACCACGATATACAGATTGGCAGCGTTCACACAGTCTCCTGTATGAACGCTGCCAATCTGTATAGCGGG
>WWET01001427.1:76753-87101 GCA_011038615.1 Limnodynastes dumerilii | reverse complement strand
ATTCTTAAGTGTGAATCAGGTCCTAAGAGAGGAAAGTTACTCATGGGCTAAACCATGTTGATTGCAGGGGAGTCATATTTCATCTGTTGCACACAGTATTAGAGTTGAGAGGTGATGTTTCCTATCCCAAGTCTAAATAACAGTGTGATAGTAACGCTGCTCAGTGTCTGTGTGCAACAAGCAAAGATAAGATATATTCCTGCATGCAAAGAATATAATTAACTTGGCTCCCCCTGAAATCAACATGGTTTAGCCCAGGAGTAACTTTAAGTTCTTATTTTAAGAAGATTCTTAAGTGTGAATCAGGTCCTTAATTTCAAACTCAAACCCAAACCCAAATTCCTAGACCCTTCCCCTGTCTCAAGTTTGTGTGAATGTAAAATGTCGAAAAGCAATGAAAATGTCATTGACCGAAAGTCTGGACAGAGTGGATTGCGAACCAGTTTAGTACAATTGATGTACAACAAGCAGAATAGGTAAAAGGATAAGCAATATGATCCAACCTCCTGGGAAGGAGGGTTAATTCGGAAGCGTGAATAAGATTCGTTGGTGTTATTTATTTACTTGATGGTAGCAAATTATTTAGAAACTGTAAAACAGTAAAAGATTAGTGAGAAGAATCTCATGAGACTCATCAAAGTTTTGTTTATTTTAAAAATAACAGTTTTCTTTTTTTTTTCTATTACAAATAGAACACAGGAAATTTACACCTAGAGGTGTAAAGTGTGGGCCTTGGGCTAAACAGTGTTGCGGTCTCCAAGGTATATACTGCACACGTAAAATGTCTAAGAACAGGAAGTGTACAAAACTTAAAACTCTGTAATGAATGGTGAATGGCCCTAGACATTGTAAATGTTATACTCATTGTTTTCTTTTTACTTTTGCATGTAAAAGTATGTGGGTGTGACTAAAAGGAATGGAGGGCAGATTGGTATATATGGAGCAAGAACTGGTCTGGTGCTCCATACTTAACAATATACACTATTTGTTAGCACACACATAAATAGGTTTAGTTCACAATATAGCTACACTGGGTAAAGCTCACCTGCCCAGCGTCAAGGCACCTCTTATAAGTGAGACACTGTTTGTGTTGCAATATGTGTACTCAGGATCTGTGGTAAGACAAATCCTCCATTTAAAGGTGTGCAGCAGCCATATTGAGGAAGGGTCTGAATCCTAATGCAAATGAGTAATTAATGACAGAACATAGGCTGTGCTTCTACTCAATTAAAGAAATGTGTTTAAGGGTAAATATAGATGGAAATGACCACTGTATTAACAGGTCCAGTGCTCCATACCAAGCATTATATACCAGTATGTATCAGCTCATCTATAAATAAGAGGATTAGTTCACAATATAGCTCAGTTGGGTTAAGCTCACCTGGCCAGCTTCAAGGCTCCTCCTATAAGGGCGAATCTATGTGTGCTGCTTTATGTGTATTCAGGATGTATGTGGTAAGACAAATCCTCCATTTGAGAGTGTGCAGCAGCCATATTGGGGAGAGGTCAATAATCTAGTACATAGCCACAAGAAAATACAGGCCACGCTTCAGTTCAAATAAATGGAATATAGGATCGATAGTGAGGATAATGCCCTGAATAACTTTAATGTCCAGGAACATTTCCCATAATTACAAAGCATTTCTTAAGGAACTTCATAAAATCAGCCCCTATTATTCCAACTTAACCAACCAAAATGTGAAATGTCCCACTATTTTATTCTCACTTTTTCCCTCTTCTTCACTTCCATTTTGATTTTATGGACAGTAAAATACGGTCATTATTTGCCAAAGTTATTGGCCTGGATTTTCAGGTAATAACTCTGAAAGACTTCCGTTAGTAAAATGCGTAGTACCAATATCCCCCTAACTCAGCTGACCAATACTGCATTCCTTGCAGATATGAGCCTTCCGCACGGTAGAAGATACATTATGGGGGGTGGGCACAGGCATTCAACTTGTACAGTAAAGGTTTGGCTAAGCCCTTTCATAAAATCCCGTATACCACATACTTGGAGATGTGAGCGGAATACTTAAGACAGGGTCCTGCTGGGTTATTGGATAATCAGTTCCAATAGCTTCCACAGCGATGACAACCGGATGGCATTGAACGTTAAGGGCCCGATTCAATTAAGTACGAAAGCCGCGTTATTTTGGTCGCAAAAGTAAGTGCGCTTAAAAGGGTAGCCGAAATACGCGGATTAAAATCCTCAATAAAAATTCACGCACCTTCGCGACCAAAATAAGGCGGCCTTTGCACTTCCGATCCGGTCCAATTGCCACTAAAACAACAAGCTTATTCATAACTGTTCATTGCTACAGTATACACCTAGTACATTATAACTAAATGGTAACAATAAGGATACCTATATATAGACAAGTACCAACTCATTATTTTTAATATGTATGAGTGTCCTATTGTGAGCAACCCCCTCGAAGAGAGCGCACTAATTATAGCTGCTAAAGGAAGCAGGTCATTGTTAGGGAACACAATTCAGTTTCGGAATGCCTCACAGGGATTACTTTTTGAAAACAAATAAATTATTGCAACAATGTTAAGAATAGTTTCACATTTGATTGCCTGTTTGTGAAGAATTCCAGTCTAATAAATGTCATTGAACATTGCATTGGGTTTAGATTTTAATGAACGTTGTTTTGCAATCTGTTTTTTGTTTACAATAGAATAATGTACGTGTTTGTAAACTGTTGATATTGTAATGAGAGTTTTTAGAAATATATCCACTTCTACTAATAATTTTTTGTACTAATATTATATTATTAATAATACTTTATACTAATATTATTATTAATAATGGGCTTATTATAAATGCTAGAATGTTGCTGAAATTCTGATAGACAGACACACAGGGGTCCAGATTTACTAAGCTGTGGGAAAGAAAAAGTGGAGATGTTGACCATGACAACCAATCAGACTCTAGCTGATACTTTCCTATTACATACTAAAAATTAAGAGCTAGAATCTGATAGGTTGCTATGGGCAACCTCTCCAATTTTCCTTTCCTGCAGCTTAGTAAATCTGGCCCAGTGTGTACATGTCTAGAAGAAGGTTGACACTTTTTGCAAATGAGTATCAGGGAGATTATGATGGCAATATCAAGGCAGTGCACCAAAGGGGTGTGTCCTGTACCATCAAAGGGGTGTGTCCTTTATGGCAAAAGGGGTGTGTCCTGTGAATAGCTCCACCCATGTGTGTGTCTAGCGCTGCCAGGAAAACTATTTTGCAATAAAAATGCCAGCCTCTGTATTTATTGCTTGATAAATTATCAGGGAACAAATACTTTAAGTATATATTGTGACGAGTGTAAATAAAGCTAGTAGGTGACGCTGCAGCTGATTAATTAGAGACCAAAGTGTATGTTTGTATTTCTGTCTCCATTACTGAAGTCATGTTGCCTTAGATAACTTCCATTCTTTGATTACATCTTGGGCTCCATAAAATAGTCTATCTCCAAAGACCCCAATGCAGGCACAATTTCTAAATTCTGTCATCATAATGTAATGACTTCTAGAACTGAATCAGCATCAGGGACATTGCCAACACTTCAGGAAGTCAGGGAGATGACCCACTCATCAGAGAGAGATGTAGGCAACTCTGGCCTACATTGGTTGGTGTCTTGCGTCTGAGGAAATACTGACTGGAGCCTGACAGTGTAAACAGTCTGCTATTATTTAGGAAAATTTTGATCATTGTGCCCAGAGGCTCTTTGGACTTTTTCCTTGCACTTTGGGGCATGAAGGGTAATCGGCTTATATAAAGATGGCACCAATAGAATTCTGGCAGTGATTCTGCCGCTACCATCCATGGCCCGGATTCACACATAAGAAGGTCAGCAGACGCTCATACGCTACGTACTGAAGTCTGGCATAAAATGGGCACGCACAGTACCATTATCTCCGCTAATGGCGTGTAGCCATCCAATGCTAAATGGGGGGCCTTCGCAGCAGAATTAACCCCTAAGAATGAATCCAGCCCCAGGTGTATAGATCACTGTTAAAAAAAACACACAGCTCTTTTCTCTAGACCAGGGGTTCTCAACCCAGTCTTCAAGTACCCCTGTATTAGACTGACCTCTGATCGGAGGTCAGTCTAATACATACTGAGCACACTGGTATTTTACCTACATTCACCCTGCTGTTACACTCGTGGTGCCACTGAAGTGATTTACTTGAAGCAGATGATACTGGCGTCCAAGGGCAGCTAATTACCAGAGGTGCTTTGCACACAGAAAACTCTGACATCTACTGCACGTATATCTTGCTGTTTTCATTTGTGGTGCCGTTAAAGTGAACAGCCCTGAGTGGATCACATTGATCCTAAGGCGGGTGAGACTTATTCCATCATCAGTGTGTTTATACCTCTTTTCTCAGCTCATATCTGCATACACTTCATAGGATCTTCAGTATTTATAGCCATTATTTTTTGCTACATCAATTATAACACTGGACGGAGCTTGGGTACAATTGGGATAAAGATTAAGGACGAGCCTCCATAGGTTAATATATCAAGCTTACCTGTGAGCCTTTGACAGGGGAGTTGAACACTGAATATTTTCCAAAGTATCTTGTGTTTTTCATATTTGCCTACCATTGAGAGAGTGGACTAATTATCATTTAGGAACTTCTCGTTTTGTGTGTCATTTTTAGGATCTTTCAGAAGCACTTAATTGATTATCTAAAGAGCAGCATCTATTGAAGCAATATTTAAGTATTTATTCACAATAAGGTTTTCTATTGTTCAGATTAGCCAAATCTGCCAGCCAGCAGCGTAAGATCGTCTTAAAAGCCAATCTGCGAATGCGCCAGGTAGATCGTGGATCGGGCGTCCGTAGCTTCAGTACAGAAACGCTGGAGGGGGCGTCCCCCTGTGTCACTACGCTGAGGTTAGTGCAGGTAGGCGGGGGGGGGGGGGGGTAGTAATGAGGCTGGAATGGCATCCCAGCGTAGTTATACTGGGTTACGCCGGCTGAATTTAAGGTAGCCTTTAGCTGGCGTGACCCAGTGTAATTACGATCTAGCAGGGGGTGTAGGGAGAGTGTAACGCTGTTATGCTGAGCGTTAGTACGCTCCATAAGCCCAATGTTGTTATATCTCAGCCAGAGATTGTTTAATTGTTTTTAACACTTGTGGAAATAAAATATTCAATTGTTACTATTAGATTATTGACTTTTAAGAACTTCTTTTTATTTTTCTACTCTGTATTAGGATTGGTCTTCCTGAGTTAAGCTGCTTAAGTCAATTATAACCACATAGGACCTGATCCAGAACTACGCCTCGGAGCGAATTTACGCGTGGCGGAGACGTAAAATCGCTGTTTTGTATGCACTGCGCATGCGCACCATAGAAAATACGCACATTAACGTAGCGAAATTGTGAACGTATGGGCAATTCACGTATGTGTCAATACTTACGTGTGGGCGTGCCAATTTTACGGTTCACAAAAATATGTCTGAAATACACTATGTAGGCGGGGGTTTGTATTTAAAGTGTACAGTATGGGCGTGCTTAGCTGCGTTAATACGTGTTGCCCATACGTACGTGTGCGGATCACATGTAAATTCGTTCAGCCCATATGTACGTGTGCGGTTGCGTACTGCGGTCACGTTGGAAAAAGTTAAGGTAGGGTTTGGAAAGCGTATCTTGACAAAATACGTCCGTGCAAGGGGTGTGCCAAGGGGAGTGTAGCGAATGTACGCGCACGAAAATACGCTCCGCGAATAAACGTACGGTAAACGTAGTTCTGGATCTACCCCATACTCTCTATGCAAGAGCGCAGATTTTATATTTATTTCCATATTAAAAACATGTCATCAAGCCCCGCCTCCACTATTCATTGATATTATGTACACCAATGGGAAGCAGGGGTGGAGTTTCATGACACATTGTAATGTAATTTGCAGCATGATGCCACGCCCCCTACTTGACAATGTTGTAATGTGGCAATTCTAAGTAGGGGGAGGCAGGGGAAGGTCTTCGGTGGTTGATGATATTAGGCACCCTTCTGCTGTATCTTACCTAGAGGAGAAAATAGGATGGTAAAAAGATGGCAAGTGTTGTATGCCCTGATATATTCTGAGGTCAAATATTAAATTACCGCTCTTGAAACCTAAACTCAGAAAGGTCTGATCAACAACATATGTACACAGCTTTACAAACAAACATTCAAAGAGTATTGTACAAAATGTGTTCACGGCAATTTGCATAGTTATTTCTATGCACAAGTAATCTCCTGAGTGGTTATGTAAAATAAATGCAAAAACATGACACTCAATCACACATTTTAATCTAGGTAACCAAAAACTGTACATTGCTGACAGTTCCTCTTTCAGTTTTTAATAGTTTGCATGAAAGGAAATGTGAAAAAAAGGTTTAAAATGAAACAGACTTCAGAACGGAATAAATACGAAAATATGTTCAGTTTTTAAGTCTAAATTAATTTTTAAGTTCCATTACCCACTTTTGTTCTCTGTCTGTATCTGACTTGGTGTCTTTGTTTGTCCCAAATAAATTCCTAATTCATACCATCCAACATGGAGGTAAAGGATGGGGGATGATGGTGCTCACCCTCAAATAAAACAGTCAAATATTTAGTGTTTAATAATATAATTGAGCTAACAGAAATGTATGGGTAGATTTAGGAATGCTAATCAAATTCTAGCAATCATTTATCTTATAGCTTTAAGAAAATTAATCCTAGAACCTCATTGGTTGAATTCCTTTTTTGAATGTTTATCAAAGAATGTTTTTTATGATTTGAGTGGGTTTTTTTTTATTACCAGACATATAAGCTTGTGCTGATGTTACCATTTTCACAAAGTATCCTCAGCTAAAAAATAAATGATAATGGTAACATAGACCAAAAACTAAATATCTTGGCCTTCTGGTTGTAGTAATATACCAGCATCACAAGTCATGCATCACATAGACTGTACATTAGCATTGTGAAGGAGAGTTGAGAAGTTCTTAGTAGTGGTAACATCCTTTAGTACCTCTTAAAGTGACTTCATAGTCTTTAATTCTAGGGACATTCTTATTGATGACCAACCAGCATTGTTGGTGCTATAGGCATCCTTTGGGATGTAGATATATGGATATCAGCATCCACCATCCCTTCTACAAAGATTGGTGGGGTGACTTTTTCTGTAGATGTATATTCCACCTTGGTTGGTTCACTCAAGATGAGAGAATGTCACCCAAAGTCACTCTTTTATGTGGGCACACCTGCATCATCACAATAACCTCAGTGTTATATCACAAAGTTGACGTTACAAATATCTGTTCTCCTTGGTGTAGAAACAAGAGACTTTTAGGAGATGGAAACCCTGGGCATACCTGGCCAAAGAGGGGGCTTATGGGTAAAATGAACCACATGGCAATCTCTAAACCTCGGCTTTCTGTTTCTCCACGAAGATCAAACCTCTGTAAGTTTACACGGAAGCAAAGCAGTTCTCTATCATTTTAAACAAACTATTTAATTCTACAAAATCTGATCTGACATTTCGCTTAATGATATTTTCTGCTAAAGACCTTTGAGATTTGCAATAAGTTGAAACGGGTTTAAATATGTGGGTCATTACATATAGCACATCCTGTTGTGCAACATGTATTTTCTCATGGTTAATGTGTCCTTAAGTAACTCGTAATTAAATGGGCCACTAGCTCAGTGAGTAAGCCCAAGCATAAAGGCGCCAGCCATATACCAGTCTCAGATGACTATATCATGTGATGATATTTGCAACATACTCTGATAATGTCAGGTACTTAATACATTGTTATTCATATATGGCTTTATGCTCTTTTAAGCACAAGAACCCTTTAAAAACATTATCACACTTGCACCTTATGTATCCATCCCCAATGTCCTATAGAGTGCAAGCTTGTGAGCAGGGCCCTCTTACCCACCCAGTCATGAGTGCTGATGTTATGAGTTCAATTCCCAGCCTAGGCCTTCTTTGTGTTGGGTATGTATGCTCTCCCCGTGTCTGCGTGGGTTTCTTCCAGGGTGCTCTAGTTTCCTCCCACACGTCAAAAAACATGCTGGTAGGTTAATTGGCTACTGAATAAATTAACCCTAAAGTGTATGTGTGTGTGTGTGTTAGGGACCTTAGTATGTAGCTCCAAAGGTGCAGGGACTGAAGCGAATGTGAAATATTCTCTGTAAAGCACAACATAATCTGATGGCGCTATATAAAAACTTGTTCGTAAATAAATAATCATCATCATCATCATCAAAACTCCAAATAGACACATAATAGAAAGTAACCAAAGTCAAATTTTTACAACTGAATAAGTCATAAAAGTAAACAGTAAAACATTATTACATTTATCGTATGTTTATATACAGTAGGAATAACCTCTTTATTTGGACACAAATACAAGTTTATGCAAAGCAGGAAAATCTAGTTTAAAGAACAAAAGAAGAAGCTAAGCCTTAGGCCATCGAGATATTAAGATGTCCTGACCCTGTGACCTATAGAGAATTTATCTGTGTACCTGAACTACACTTGACTGTAATGTCACTGTTCTATTTTGTTTTGTATCTATAAATTAACCCACACTTCCCATTATAAGTAGCAGGTCCTTATAGAAGCCTTTATGCAGCTATTAGCTGAGCCTTGCTAACTTGCATTGTTTATTTTATTAGCTATGAATTTACCTTGTAGCACATTGGATTTTACTTTTCTTGCTAATAAAGTTGTGTGTAGGAACCACAAAAGCATCGGCTGGGCAACCAATTAAAATCCAGATTTCGACATGTTGAACAAGATGGCCGTGTTTGTGGAGGAGGAGAGGTTTGCACAGAGGGGGTACTAGATGGAGTGTATGTCACAGAGGTGACTCATTTTGTGGTAACAATATCTTGATTCTGCAGACAAATTGGACCGAATGCAGGCTTCCAGTGCGTATCCATGGTGTTTCAAGACTCATTTGCACATGAAACTACGATCCATTGAACCTAAAAATTTCTGTGCCACTCTCAAAATTCTGTGGTTTGCCGCTGTTAACAGCCTTTTTCCAACAGGGCCATTTTTGACACCCTGTTTCTTTTCCTCTGATATAAGGAATGCAACGATCCCCAAAAGGAATTGCAGCCTAAGACTAAGACTCCCCTTCTATGCTGCATCCCCTTCCTGCTGCCTAACCCTAACCTCCCCTTCTACACTATATCCCCTCCCTGTAGCCCTAAGTCCACTAACCTGCCCTGGTCGGGTCTCGCTTCAGGTCCAGATGTCAAAAAAGCTATTGAATGGGCAAGTTGCTGAAAAATAGATTCAGCATACTTACAAATTATTATAAAAGGGATCTAATTAGGCAGATTTTGGAAATAGCGTCAGCCGACAATTAGCTTTCATAGCGGGGAACGGAAACCCTTAAAATGGGGATGACTTGGAAGTCTGGACAGGGTGTAAGGTCCTTAATATGCACTAACTGTACACTAAGACTATATATCCCTTCCAACTTGTGTATGCGATGTCTGCATCTCGTCCCGCCATCAGAAACACTTCCAGTTTGGATCCGGAGAAAGGACTGGATCTAGAGCTCAAAAATAAGAGGAAAAAACGTGGAACGTTAGACCTGGGTCAAACCCTGCTGATTTTCATTGGAAAATTGGACCGGATTCAGGTTAAGGTTTAGATCAGTTCCTTAGCCTCTGTTGTGGATGCTAACACATTATTTGAGTGTCCAACATACCGGCTGGACAACCAATTAAATTCCAGCTTTTGATATGTTGAACAAGATGGCCGTGTTTGTGGAGGAGCAGAGGGTTACACAGAGGAGGTACTAGATGGAGAGTATGTCACAGAGGTAACAATATTTTCGATTCTGCAGGAGGACAGGGCACTCCCTCTGCTCTTCTATATGAAGATGCTAGATTTGTGCCCAGAACCGGGTGTGGGTCCCAGCTAAGAACGTCCCTATTTCGATAGGGCCATTCTCTCCCAGCCAGTTTCGAACTGGCTGAGCTATCGATTGCTAATGCCTCAATGAGGCATAGCAATCGATCCATGGAGCACCAAACACGGTGCTCCGAAAGTTAAGGATAAAAATGTCCTCAACCCTTCCCCTAATTCTAACCCTAACCCTCCCCTTCCATTACCCTAACCCTCCCTTCCCCACAGCCTGACCCTAACCCTCTCTACCCCACAGCCTGAACCTAACCCTCCCCTTCCATTACCCTAACCCTCCCTTCCCCACAGCCTGACCCTAACCCTCCCTGCAGCCTGCCCATAATCCTCCCTCTCCCGCACCTTGGGCCTGATCCAGAGCTACGAAAATTCGCACGACGGGCGAATGCGAACGTTCGCTCGGGCGTATCAACATACACGCCA
>WWET01001427.1:65013-76550 GCA_011038615.1 Limnodynastes dumerilii | reverse complement strand
CCCTCCCTGCCCCGCAGCCTGACCCTAACCCTCCCTTCTCCCTAGCCTGACCCTAACCCTCCCTTTTCTAAAGCCTAAACCTAAGACCCCCCTCCCCGCAGCCTGACCCTAAACCTCCCCTTCTATGCTCCTAACCCTAACCCTCCCCTTCCCCTCCTCACCTCTCTGGAGCTGTCAACGGGTTCCGTGGCTCTCTGCGAAAGTGAACGGGTGAGTATGACCGGAGGCACACTCACCCATTCATAAAAAAATGTATAAAACGGGCCCCTATTTGAAATAGAGACAGCCGAGTATCTTTCGGCTGTCTCTATTTCTGAAAGGAACCTTTGATGCGGGAACTGCAACCGCCAGGACCCTACCTTAAGTATTGCGCACAGAAACCCCAAATTCTTTTTAGTGGCCCTGGTGGCTACAGAGGGTGGCTATCTTGCTCATCCCTCACCTTCAGGCCTAGATTTTACCGTATTTTTCCCTTGCAGCAATGAAACATTTTTGGAATGTTCCCCCTACGCTGCACTCACTATCCCAGTATTACAATTCTTTCAGGATTCTTAAACTAAAGGTATATTGTTGTCTGTTTTGCCTGCTTCAAAAAAAAAGAGAAAAGGAGCCATAGATCACTCAGCGCAGTCTGGCAGTTTCCCAAAATCTTCTTACGTCAAACCAGGTGCCGATGGAGTGATGAAGACTTTTCATGGAGCCCAGAGACAGGGTTAGGAGCAGGTGTCCAGCCGGTATCACGGTGACAGAAGTCAGAGGTTTTATGAGCAAAATATTTGTTCACGGAAAACATTCGCATTAATGACTTCTGTAACCAGAGATGTGCATTGTAAAGGTCTAAGGTCATTGTGGCCCCTGCAATGGCTGGGGAACTACAAGTTATAGCAAGCAAGAAAACGTAATTATCAAGATAATCAATGTAAACAAAGGAATTTTTTTAACAAATGCGGTTCGCCAGTTTCATAAGACCATCGTATTACAGCTGAATGCAGATGAAAGACCGCAATCTACGTAAGAAAAAGATACATAGATTATGTTAAAAAATGACTACGCATGCGCAGTAATAAAAATCGCTAAAAAACGGACGTATATGTTATACATTCGGTACTCTGAATACGGGCCCCTAACCCTAAATCCTTTCCCAACCCTAACTCTCCCCTTCCCATTAATCCTAACCTTCCCCTTTTTCAACCCTACATCCCATGCATCCTAACCCTTAATTCCCTTCAGCCTAACCCTCCATGCCCCACAGCCTAATTCTAACCTTCCCCTTAAGCCCTAACCCTAACCTTAGCTCACCGTAGCATATTGGATATGGATAAATAGGTTCCTGTTGCCAATAGCAATTTTCTATTTCCAGGCCTGTTGGAATAATGATTCAGCGGCCATTCAGATGGTGACTGAATCATGTTTTCGAAATACTGCTATTTGAGCCGACAACCACATCCAACAACCACATCCAACAACCACATCCCATTTTCACAGTCCCAAAATGTTCACATACTTCTCATGATGGGCCTGGTCCAGACCTGCGCTGGTCAGCGTTAAAACGCCAGCCAGCAGCGTAAGATCGGCTTAAAAGCCGATCTGCGCATGTGCCGGGCAGATGTTGCCTGCCGTAACTACAAAAACCGTAGCTTCAGCGTAGTAACGCTGGAGGGGGCGTCCCCCAGCTTTACTATGCTGAGGTTAGTGCAGGTAGGCGGTGGCATGGAGGGTAATGAGGCTGGGAGGGCGGCGTTAACGTACCACCGCCGCCGTCCCAGCGTATTTACACTACCTTACTCCGGCTGAAGTTAGGGTAGCCATCAGCTGGCATAAGGGAGTGTAAATAGGATGGGGCAGGAGGGGTGTCAGGGGGAGTCCCACGATGTAACGCTGAGCGTTAGTACACACAGCGCTACATTGTAGGTCTGGATCAGGCCCCATAGCACCAGAAGAGGCCATCTGCGTAGTATCTTGCGCCATTGTATTCATTCATCCTACTCGCACGTCCGCCTGAATGAGTGACATCTTGTTTTTGGAACTTCCAAACAAAACCCCTAAGGGGGAAATTCAACTGAGCAAGGAGACGAGAATCGGTGATTAGTGCGCAGATCCCCATCTATCATGGCAGCTGACGAGCACGTAACCATTAAGGCGAGCCAATGTGATGTGCTAAGTTTGAGGTTACTCCTATCTTGTTCTGTTTGAACTATAAGAGTCTATGGGAATTAAAATGAAGAAGTATTTAATGGGATTCACATTATAGCGACATACCATACATACAAGGAATACACCATTAACAGATCTGTACTCATCTGTATCTGTAACTGTATCGGTAACAGATCTGTATGATCCGCAGCGGAGCCCCCTCCACACTGTACACTTAGCATGGGAAGCACAGCCCATATCCTCGCAATGGGCTCGGATGGAACAAAGTAACCCTAGCATAACATCTGGAGGGAGCATGAGCTCTCCTGTGAAGTCTGGTCACTCACGCACCTTGCATGCATGTGACCTAACGTTATTAGGTCTGAATCCGGTCCATTGTACTTCATAATCATATTTTTGTGTGTAGGTTTAAAATGAGGATCATAAAGGTTCCTCACCTGCAACACCCAATATGTCCACATAGTGATGCTGTAACACCCATAATAACTGATGTTTGTATTTATTTTCTACAATAGACCTCATGGTGGATTTACTCTTAAAAAATGGTAAAAGGAGAAGTAGTGGTGTTGCCCATAGCAACCAATCAGCTTCTTGCTGTCATTAGTGTTCAGGCCCTTCCATTCTTTTCCTTTGATCTTTTGAAGTTGAAATGAAATGTTTTTCAAACATGAGTAAATTCATAAAAACCGGATGAGTAACAGTTGGAAGCTCAGGAGCAAGGTATTGTGCACTGAATGGAATGGGTCAAGGCGGAGGCTTTGTGTATTTTGTGTATTTATTAACAAGTGTTTATAAAGTGTTATCAGATTATGTAGCGCTTTACAGAGAATATGATATTTCACATCAGTCCCTGCCTCATTTGAAGCTACGTACTAAAGGTCCCTAATACATACATACACAGTAGGGTTAATTTATTCAGCAGACAATTAACTTACCAGCATAATTTTGGAGTGTGGGAAGAAAACAGAGCACCTGGAGAAAACCCACACAGACATGGGGAGAACATACAAACTCCACACAGATAAGGCCTTGTCCGGGAATCAAACTCGTGACTTCAGCACTGTAAGACACAAGTGTTACTCACTGAGCCAACGTGCTGCCCCTATATACACCAGATAAATGACAGCTAGTATCTGCTTGGTTGCTATGGGCAACATCATTAGGCAATATTGTAGCTCAGAGAGAGTTACGGCAATTACAGCACTATTTGTGGCCAATTTGTGCTTATAGATAATACCTAATATAGAAGTATGTAGTTATTTTAAGCTTTACAAAGGTTCTATATGCAAGAAACAAGTCAAAAGGTGCAACTGCTGCGGGGCCCGGAGGAGAGGGGGCCCGTGGTGGCCACTCCACCTGCTCAGTATGTAAGCCGTCATAGATTGACAGCTTAAAACAGCACTCGGCACTCTGTGTATGAGTCCTGAGCACTGTTTAGAAATACATTGCAAGCAGCTAACCATTAAGCCACTCAAGTCCCACCAGGGGCGGAACTACCATTGGTGCAACAGGTGCAGTGGCACCAGGGCCCAGGCTAATACAAGGGCCCATATTCATCATCACCGCACCACCAAAGCTCCCCACCGGGTTACAAGGTTATCATCAGGACCAAAGCTTATTTTTTACACCCAGGCCCACAACTCGCTAGTTCCGTCTCTGAGTCCCACCTATCCAGACTTGCGCCCCACCTCTTTGCTATGGGGCCTAAACATGTCACGTTCCACCCCGTTGCAAATAAACAGACTTTTGTTTTTTAAAGCATGAAATGACGGGTTCTCTTGCATATATTACACAAAAACTTTTTAGTTTTTTTTACACTGAAATTTAGAGTTGATCTATTAACTCTAAATCTATCATCACACTTTAAATGTGTCTCCCATGCAGCAACATGGTTTAGCCAAGATGCAAGATTGCTCCTATTTCCTCTTTATCCTCTGTCCATAAACGTGCTTTGCCTTTTGCACATTTCAATAAATAATAAACATTATGTCATACAAAGTGACAGCATTCATTCACCACCGAAATCCATGTTCAGGCTCAAACATTGTGCTGTATAGACGAAGCTGCAAGTGAAGGAATGCTGAGCTCTCAGCAGAGGGAGTCATTGGCACATGTACATGTAAAGGACGCCTAATAACACAAATGTTAAGTCAATCTAAATTGATTTCCCACTCAGTGATAGGACCATGTCGGCTAAAGTGGTAATTATAGGGCTCTATGTGTAAATGTAATGCAATCTCTGGGAATTAACTGTACCAGAGACATCAAAGGGAATAATTCCATTTTAAGGCATAATGGAGTTTGGAGGATGTGTTCAGTCATAACTGGAGACTTTCAGCCATGTTACAAGGGATTTATGGGGCCTTTCACAGCAAGGTATGAACAAGGGAGTTAGAATTTTTCTCATGCATTGATCCATTAATCTGGGGGTGCAGTAACCTGTTACCATTAGTCTGCAAATCCACACAGGGTTTCCCATGTGTTACTGCTTAATCAACCTGCAGCATCTAGGTATTGTGAAACTACAAGTGCCATCATGCTTTGCCAGATATCAGGTATGGCTATGCTGTTGGAGCATGCTGGAATTTGTAGTTTCCCAACACCTGTCGTGCCAAAGGTTGCTTAGATTTGGTATGGTATGTAGCCAAAGAGCAGGGTTTGCAGAGTGGCACAATTTGACTTTGATGTATGAAAATTGATGGGTAGAGAAGATACTCACAATGAAAGAAAGTCATTCCCAACATTCAAATCCCTGATGCTCCCAGACTCCTCCCTATTTAAAAGTCCCTCCTACTATGGCTTAGCCACACCCCTGCACATTGAACCAGTAGCTGGCTATTTCCTCTCCACCAATGGACTTTATTTGTGCAATATCTCTGGTCAGGGTCTAAATATAGTCTACTAAAGCTTTTCCAAAGAAAAATAGGTGGTGTTGTCCATAGCAACCAATCAGATTCCTGCTTTTTATACAGCACATTCTAGATCTTTGGAGGTATTGCTCATAGCAACCAATCAGATTCTAGTTATTTATCCAGATCTATGGAGGTCCTGCCCATAGCAGCCAATCAGATTCTTGATGTTTATTAAACAATGTTCTAGTTCAGTGATGAAAACCCTGAAAAGGAACAGTATATCTAAATATTCACAGGACTACACCTTCCCTTTCTTTAAGTAATAAGCAATAAATGTCATAAAATAGTTGTGTGAGTGATGTGTTCACAGAGAGAGAGAGAGATCTCTATTTGATTTACGCCTCTCATTATATTGCTATTCTTTATTATATTGCTATTCTTTATTATATTGCTATTCTTAAAAATAATGAATTGCTAGAAAGAACAAGTGAATACAGATATTAATGAACAAATAAATAAATAAGCATAACCCATTTCAGGACAATGGACCTGATTCAGATTTGCGCGCAATTTACGTAGACGCGCAAATCTGAAAGCAAGCACGGAGGAGGGGAATGCACGCTCCTGTCACTTCCCTCCTTCTTGCGGAGTTCTGGAAATGTAAGTGTCCAAAAC
Source organism: Limnodynastes dumerilii (assembly GCA_011038615.1). Classification (NCBI taxonomy): domain Eukaryota; kingdom Metazoa; phylum Chordata; class Amphibia; order Anura; family Limnodynastidae; genus Limnodynastes; species Limnodynastes dumerilii. Next base: position 70,869 of record WWET01001427.1, on the reverse strand, counting down.
CCTTCCTTAAATTACGCGCACAGATTTTCGTACCTACGCAGATACATGCGATACTGCCTCAATTCACCCCGGCACTTAATTAGTATGCGTAACCCTGCCTTTACAGCAAGGTTTAGGCATGCAGAAGGTAAACAAAGTCCTGTACGGGTGCATTTCTGACACGTAACATCTGGTGCCCGCATTCGCTGATGTTACGTGTAAAGGGGAGTCACGCTAATGACTTGCGTAAGTCCCCTTATGTATCTATTTTATGAAACAGGCCCAATGTCAGAAGAATATCCTCCATAACAGGTGTTGTCGGAGACCACAGTGGGGGCTTCTATGTCAGAGAAATCCAGTGATTCTTGTCAACCTTTTTCGATTTTTGTGGTTTTACAGAAACCTAGAAGAATACAAGGCTAAATAAGGTTATGCTAAGAGGGCCCCGACACCTGCACTAGTACCAGTTCAACTCGGGTGACTCTCGTGAGAGAGAGAGCGCAAGTCATTTCTCGGTCATGGAAAAAGCAAAAAACAAACAAAACAAAAAGTCTTGTTATTTGGTGTAAGGTGACTTTTGAGGTTACCTTTCCTCATACTTTTACACTTTCACAACAGTACACAGATGAATGTGACTGCCATAGTCAAGCACGATGATAGATACTAAGGGTGCAATACTATTATCCTTTTCCTCAAACTTTCCTTAAATTAAGGACGTATTGGCAATACGCCCGGGGCTGTTAATCTGGCCCATATTGGCTATGCTTAACCACAGACCCTCCAACATGACCCATTCCATTAGGTACAATTAAATCTGCTCCTGAGCTTTCAACTGTCACCTGGTTTAAATGAATTAACTGATATTTAAAAAAAAAAAAAAGGTAACCATAGTAACTGACAGTTGGAAAGTGAGGAGCAGAGTATTTTGTACCTAATGGAATGGGTCATGTTGGAGGGTATGCAACCATCTTAAATGGCTATTGTTGATACACCCCAAAATTGCATTTTTTTTTTGTCTCTATTTAGGACATCAAGAATTACAAGGGTTGTGTGGCCACATGAATTGCACTATTGTGATTCGCCCCCAGAGTTAGATTTACTAAGCTGCGGGTTTGGATAAATTGAGATATTGCCCATAGCAACCAATCAGATTCTAACTGACATTCTCTAATAGTTACATGAGATCTAGAATGTGATTGGTTGCTATGGGCAACATCTCCACTTTTCCAAACCCACAGGTTAGTAAATCTGGCCCCCAGTGTCCATTTCCATGAACGGCTTCATTAAGTCCTGCCCTCATGAACATGAAAGAAGAGTAGCACGTCTTCTTCCTAAAAAAGTGTCTTCTTCTTCTGAATGTTCCAAGGAAAGTAATAAAAGATACTTATTTACCTTGTCAGCATCCCATTCCCAGCCACGAGAAACTAGTGCTTTTATAGACTTTGGCTACCAGGTAAAAAGCTAGGAACTGGGCCTCTAGGCCTCACCACTTGCATTGACTGTGCTACAACCCAGGAGCCCATGTACTGACCCTTCAGTGGTGAATCTCCTATTCCGGGTGCAATTTGTAATTTCAGGGCACTGTGCAATGGTTGTCATAATCTGGCCATAATCTCTCCAGTCACATGATCTGTAATCCCAGGATGGTGGAAGAGCAGGAAGACTCTCCAACCGCAGATATTCCATAGAAGTAATATCATTGCACAGAATATTGCTGCCAAGTACCCCAATCATGCACAGCACCCCGACCTCTACTTTACCTGGCACCTCGGAATCATAAGCCCACAAGATCAATGGTACCAGTGGTTTCCTTCTTTAGCTCCTAATCCTGTGCAACCATCTTCTTCTATTATTATAAATAAAAGTGCATACAAAAACCCATTTCAATAAAAATTTGCATTGATGGCGTCACATCAACCTGTGGTTATCTTAGTCTTAAAGTATAACACCATATTTTTAAAGGCGTGTAGGAGACTTTTTTTTTGTTATCGTTTTGCCTGTATGTTTTTTGTTCTCTTTATACTTTTATGGACCACATTGTCTTATATTTAATCTGTGTTTAGGAAAGTTTTGTTTACAAAGTGTTCCACATTCAGCAAAACCCAAAGTGATATTGAGTAAAATCCATGTGCAAACACAATGGAAACACAATGTATGTGCCACACTGGTTATCAATCTCTTGCAAGCTACCTGACAGAAAACAAATGCTAAACCGCAGATGCTACATGCACCTCCTTCCTCACAGTTCAGTCTCTGAGGTTACTTGACGTAACTGTGGAATCAACCACAAGAGAACATAAAGTCCTACTTATAACTAAGGTTCTGCAAAAGTGTTTGTGTCACGCTGTTGTGTTCTGGTGTGTTATTGTGTTTATGCAAAAATATAGACTGTGTTTTTTGTATGACATAGGTGTAAAGTTATAACATTATATGATTGCGTCACTGTATCACAACCTTTTATATAGTCCACAGCAGCAGGTTGGGTAGCACAGAAAAAAGAACCTTAATAGTTACAAAACAAATTTATATAACATGGGTGTGGTTATGTAAAACCACTAAAGTACAATAATAAATGTTATGTAATGTTATATAATATCTACTAACTAGTACAGTATTTAACAATGCAATAAAAAAAACTTATTTATAGTGATCTCTACACAATGCAGGTAACATCCAAATAACCACCACACATTACAGAGAGCATTGTAGTGATATAGATATGTATGGCACTTATGTACTATCCACAAAGAATGAACCTTTGTTTTATATTCCTTGGGCCACATCCAGAGCTGCGTCCGCTAGCGTATTTACGCTAGCCGTAGACGTAAAAACGCTATTTTGTATGTACTGCGAATGCACGTGGCAAATGTTACGACCCGTAACTCTAAACGTACATATCAGCCACGTATCAACAGCGTAACTATGAATGAAGGGGCGTGACAGACATACGACACCCATAATTACACATCGGAAAACGACAAAACGGCAAAAGTACATACGAGCGAGGGGAGTAGCTAGAGGGGCCTGATCCAGCGCTACGAAAATTCGCAGTATGTACTGTGAATGCATTTGGCAAATGTTACGACCCGTAACTCTAAACGTACATATCAGCCACGTATCAACAGCGTAACTATGAATGAAGGGACGTGACAGACATACGACTCCCGTAATTACGCATCGTAAAACGGCAAAACGGCAAAAGTACATACGAGCGAGGGGAGGGGCTAGAGGATTGCATAATTATTACGCTAGCATAAATACGCTACTCGTTGAAACGTAAAGGGAACGTGGGTCTGGATCCGGCCCCTTGTGCCATTTATTAGCCCTTTTTATATTTAAATCTGAAAGCTAGCTGGTCTTACCTCTGTTCCCCACATAGCGAGAACGTCCCACTGAGGCCTGACAAATCTTTATACCTTTATATGCACCTGATTCTGGCTACGGGCAATTTTCTCTCTTCCAGAGAACATAAATAATATTCATTCTTCAATTTCATAGGGCCTATCATCAACCAACACTGGGCCAGCAACGTGACTTAGTGAGTAGCATTTTTGCCTCACATCGCTGAGGTCATAAGTGTGGGGAGTTTGCATGTTCTTCCTGTGTCTGTGTGGGTTTCCTCCAGGGGTGCCCAAAAAAATGCAAGTTGGTTAATTGGTTGCCTACAAAATTAAGCCTAGTGTGTGTGGGCCTGATCCAGACTAACGCCGATGAGCTGTGCGTACTAACGCCCCATGACACTCCCCCCGTGACCGGCGTAATTACACACTGTTACGCCGCCTGAAGGGTAACCTAACTTCAGCCAGCGTAACACAGTGTAATTATGCCGGCCACAGCAACGTAACTACCCAAACCCACCCTCCGGCCCTCATTTGCTTACCTCTCCACGCCTTCCTTGCCTAAGTACAGCGTAGTTACGGCGAGGAACGGCCCCCTGGCCATAACTACGCAACAGTTAGGGACGCCCCCAATTCTAAGGAACAGGTTTCCCACAACATCTGCCCGGAGCATGCACAGATCGGCAAAAATGCTGATCTTATTAATATGGCCACCTTACCTGCGGTGGCTGGCGTTAGTCTGGACCAGGCCCTGTGTGTGGTAGAGAGTGTGGCTACAGGGAATAGGGACTGGTATGAGTGACAATTGCTCTTTATATAATGTCTGGTGATTGGTGGTTTTGGGGGAAGTTTGAGGAAGAGTGGTCAGAAAGGGTAGACTAGATGGGTCAAGTGGTTCTTATCTGCCGTCAAATTATGTGACTCAAGACATGACTCACCAACACTCCCCAAGTTCTTTCACTGCCGCATTCTCATTAACACTGATTTTTTTTTCAAGGAAATGTCTCCACCACAAGAAGTCAACAGGAAATTTTAAAAGTGTCCACATCTTGGTATAATCCACAAAGAGCTTATATGGTTTATACTTTGGCCAAATACTTAGAAAGCCAGAGTCCAGGCCTGTAGGCCATCTCTCAAGTTATGACTATCTATTCAACATTAGACAAATAAACCAATTAAAATGATGACTGATGTTACACAGGGATTGTATTAATGCAATTGCTTTAAGAAAAATGTAACGAGTAGCAGGTTTTCTTTTCTCCGACACGTTGGAGAGGAAGCGAAGGAACTTAGTCACCCCTGACTATATTCTTGGCACATCTATCCTACACTTTTGAGTTTGAAGGATTTCAACATGATTCAACTTTTAACTTATATCCCTTTCCCAGTAAACTGACTCATTCCTTGTATAACAGCTGAACAAGTTCCAAGATGGAATGCCATGTAGCAATTTGTCTTTGGTTTATAAAATTATGCATGGGCTGGTATAGTTTTTCAGAATGAGATTAGGATCTTTAAGGAGAGTGTATTGGCAGGACTTATAATAGATGTGGGTTGTAACTGCCCTTGTGGGCACATCTGGATTGTAGTATGTTTTTTTTGTCATCAGCCCAGGTCAGTTCAAATAAAGCATTGACTGAGTTAAATATAAATAAGTGGACACTCACAAATCAAACATAACAATCACATATTGGCCTATTGTTTGATTTTCTAGACCAGGCGCATGATCAACGAGAGGTGCGTAATGATAGTCTAGAGAAGTAATTCTTGCATTTTCCTTGTGGAATGAGCAGAAGATTCAGGCAAGAGTCAATGGCATGTGTGGCAAGAGCTGCAGATCACCAGTGACCATTGGTGGGGCCATGGCCCAGAGTTAACATAATTGGGTCTGTGTGACATCACGTAGTGGGGGAGTATGGCAGCAGCCTGGGCCCACCTCTTCCAAACTACCCATGAAGTGGTATAAATGCAACTAGCTTTAAGTCCAATCCTACAGTTTCCAGCTTATTTAACAGTCTTCGATGTGGCACAGTGTTAAAAGCCTTGCTAAAATCTAGATAAGCTATGTCTACAGCTCCCCCTTTATCTAATACTTTACTGACCCAGTCAAAAAATTCAATAAGATTTGTTTGACATGATCTTCCCCCAGTGAATCCATGCTGCTTGGGATCCTGTAAGTTACTGGATTTAAGATACTGTACAATTTGTTCCTTTAACAGTGTTTCCATCAATTTCCCTACTACCGATGTTAGACTCACTGGTCGGTAGTTTGACGCTTCTGGAGTCCTGTATGAGTGCTGGCAGTCTCCATAGTGGGGAGACTGCGCCGGATTTGCATGCACACACACAGAGCCGGGGATCATGGAGATAATGGGGCCCACAGCAACCGCAGTAGTGGCTGATGCAGTGGCTGCTGTGTGCCCCATTATCTCCATGGGTTCTGGTGCCGTGCACCGCTTGCACCGCCGGTAGTTCCGCCTCTGATACCCTGCACAAGTCACTATACCCTGCACATGTCACTGTACCCTGCCCATGTCAC
>WWET01001427.1:8954-21833 GCA_011038615.1 Limnodynastes dumerilii | reverse complement strand
TAGGGTAGTAGAGAGAGAGGGAAGGAGTGAGGGGAGAGAGAGTGAGGTAGGAGGGAGAGAGAGGGAGTGGGGGTAGACAGATAGAGAGACAGATAGAGAGAGAGAGAGAGAGCATCTTGTTCTCCCCTGTTCAGCATTTGAGCAGTTTAGCTGTGTGTTGCACAGTTTACCGCTGTCCTGTGTCCCGGCTTGCATACGCTCTGTGGTTGCAGGGTGTGTGACTACCACAGGCCCTAATCTCCTTCGGACCTCCCGCATGGTAGTTATGCCGCTGATCTTTACTATACATGCCGAAGTGAAATTTTTTATATTTTGTAATTTGAAGTTCTGTTTTTTTCTCTTTTTGCTGAATATTTTAGCATATTTTACTGATGAGTTAGCAAAATATTATGTTTACAACAGTTCTTCTTTTTTCTTTCCTCTTTTATTATAAAAAAAACCGAATTGCAACATTTTCCTTAAAGTAATCAGTCATTTCACTGGCATAATGAATCACTACTGTTCCTATAAAACCGTCTTGTTGATCCCCCCCTCTATAATAAACCACCTATAGGAGGTGTATTTTTCTGATGTCTAATTCTGCAATTGTTGCGTTCTCATCACATTCACTGTAAGATGCGTCCACGGATAAGTCTCACTTTTAGTACAACAGCGTTTTCTCAGCTCACTATTAGTATTAAGGCCTAACCAGCCTCTCATTACATAACTCTGTGATTACATGCCAACCACTGCATATCTACCAACTTTCCCAGATGGCAAAGCAGGACAAAATCAGTCACAACCCTAATCCACCCAGAACCCGTCCCTAAATTCACATATTTGGTTAAAATAACGCCCCTTGTGGTTACGCTCTGCCTCTTTTGTGTCGCGTGTAAAGCTGGACACTACTGTGCCACACCCACTGAATAATTTCGTCCACTCACCCAACTGTTATTAAATTACCCTTAAATTACCCTTTGTATTCAGATGATCAATCGGATCCAGCCTTAATGGCATATTCCATACGTTACCCACGCTGAGACTGAATTCCGCACGGAACACTGCGTCAGTGGGCTGCATTCCAATGCGGATTTAGGTTCTGTACATACATAGCTCAGCTGCTTTTATTAAGTTTGGATCTAGACCGATGTTTAGAAATGTTGCTTTTGTGACATCATTTTAAATTTTTTTCCTTACATTTTAGTTAATTTAATTTGTGAATATATATTATGTATATTTGCATTGTAAGTTTTACAGAGACTGATACATAGCCAACATTTCCACCATACATAACGGTGGACAGTGGTTCTGTGGCCCAGCGATCATGCTGTATGGTGTATTTGACGTCTACATTGCATGAAAGTGAAACACATCTTCAATACATATTGCCTTCCACTGCTCTATCTTCTGGTTTTTCTTGAACCAATGAACTGAAGATTCAAATTGGCATACCATGTGACCTACCAATATTGGTGTGTGCCCTGTATACCAGTCCACACAGCCCTCTTTACTGATGAGACCAAACCCCCTTTATTTAACAGCCACGCCTCCCACCCCAACTCCCAAACCTCCAATGTTGAGATGATGATCTCATAAAACCATATATCTATAGAAAGTACTTTTCATGATTGCAAGTTATTGTTAAACACTTGCTGGAGATTAGCCTGATAATTTGTGACACTAATGTGGCTTTGATGCATTTATCTGCATGCACCAGCCTCTAATTTTACAAAAATGTGTGAATATATATATATTAGCAATCAGCAAGGAGTGACCATGGCAGCTGTGTGAAAGGTAGGGGAAGTTAATACATCTCTTTTTGATGATGGTTTAGTGTAAGGAGAAGGATCATAAAATGAGGAACATATTTGGGTTTGGTGAGTCACAGTTTACCAGTCATCCTACAAAGACATCACACAGCTCAGAATCAAGTCTTCACTTTACTATTTACTGTATTCCAGTTGATGTAAGCAGGGAGAAACAATCTGGGAATGTTGACAAATCACCAAAAACTGAGAAAACCACAATTTTAGCAGAAAATGTCACCCTCGTGCGTGACAGTGTAGAAAGAGAAGCCATCACAAAAAGTTCATTTGTTTTGCTTATGGTTCCCAACTTTTGCAAATGCATAGCAGGGAGATTGTGATAGAAAAATCAAAGGGGTGTGTCCTGTACCATGAAAGGGGTGTGCCCCGAACTATGAAAGGGGTGTGTCCTGTACCATGAAAGGGGCGTGTCTTATGGATAGTTCCACCCATGGGTGTGTCTAGCGCTGCCAAGAAAACTATTACTCAATAAAAATGGCAGCATTAATATTTATTGATTGTTAAATGATCAGGGAATAAATACAATTACTTATTGTGAAGATCAAATGGTAGTTCATCTTTTTTTTTTTAAATCTTTTTATTTAGGCAACAGTTCATCACATATAATCCAAAAGGAATACAGAAATGATGGTTAACAACACTGAGAACATACATTGTACATTACCATATGAACAAAGGTTCTCCGACATGGAGCAAACAAATCGTAAAGCTGAAACAGCTATTCAGCTGCAACTGTAATAGAACCATCTACAACACTGGAGGATAATGAATAAAGCTTAAACAAAAAATACTGTTGGATTTAGTTAATTATTTAAGAATTGAGAAATAAGGGAGAAAGGGAAAGCGGGGTAGGGAGGACAGGGGGAACCTGCGGCACTCCATGTGTTGTAAATTTACATGTCCTATCATGCCAGGTATCAGCCATGTCTATGATGCTGAAGCATGCTGGGAGCTGTAGTTTCACAATCTGAGGCATAGTTGCAGACTCTCCCGGAATGTCCGGGAGACTCCTGAAATTCAGACCGTTCTCCTTGCAAGTCTCCTGCAAGGGACTTTCCATGAAACCAAGGCCTCAATTCCTGCCCCCCTGCCTGGCAACACTAGTTTACTAGTGTTGCTAGGGACAGGGAGGGACTTGATGACGAAATTTGCATCATCAAGCACCATTTGCATAAATCGTGCCATTAAGCCCCGCCCCCTGCATGCATCTATGGCTTCCCTCCAGGATCTCTGATCTGAGGTTGCCTAGAATGGATAGGTTTAGCAGCTAGGGGGAGCAGTGGGTTAAAGGAGCTACATTGGAGTTTTGTTTATTCTATTGTTCTTTAAGATAATTGACAATGGTGACATCTTTCTTTAGCATACATGGGAATAATATTTCAGTATTACCTGCATTGTCGGGCCTAATTTGGAGAGCTGTCCAATTAATTCTTTTAAGCTTCTTCTTGAAACTTCTTAGCACGCTTGGTGGTGGAACATGGCAAGTAAATTAATTGCTTTCAATATCATCTCACATGTGCGGAAATCCATTAGGCACTGACTTCCATTCCGTGCTTAGTGAGATACGTACGGACGGGCGTAAAAGTCCTCTGTAATAGGAAGTTAAGTAAAAGTGTGGGGGGGGGGCATTGAAATGGCCTAAGAAGGACACAGTTAAGAATGTACACACGTACCTAAGCAACTTAAGCACAAATATACGCACAGAGGCCTGAGTCAGACTTAAGAAGGTGCTTAAAATAAGAGAGGAAAGTTACTCCTGGCCTAAACCATGTTGATTGCAGGGGAGTCATATTTCATCTGTTGCAAACAGTATTAGAGATATATCTCTGCATGAAAAATAAAATGTACTTATCTCCCCCTGCAATCAACATGGTTTAGCCCAGAAGTGACTTTCCTCTCTTATTTTAAGCACCTTCTCAAGTCTGAATCAGGCCCTGAGACTTAAGGTTGCCCCTATGGTGGCAGAAGTCAGGTAAAATTCGTAGGTTCGAGGAGCTTTGAGTGTCATGGGAGCTGCCTTGCCAATTAGGCCTAGGTATATGTCTGAATTATGTAACAGTATCTATATCCACCCACTGACCTCAAAGTGAAATCTGGCAAGTATTCAGACATTTGGATAACACAATGAACAGTAAAGCAAATGAAATAGGATCAGGAGAGCTCTATAGAAATTTGGCTGTTGCACAAATGATTCTAGGATAAATAAAACAGAATGCACAGGCATTAATAGCTAAGTCTGTGGTTTCTAATAATCCAATCCACAGGAATATAACTCTACACAAATATTTATCCAGTGCTGCAGCATTGTCGGATGATGCACGGTTTGAAAGAAGAGGAAATGCTTCTCAGGGCATTGTTTTAGTAATGAAATGTTTTGTTTCACTATAATATGTGTTGTAATCTGTGACGTTTCCTCAAATCAAAACGAATGTCCAACACAATGTTCACTGGTTAAATGGTGTTTACTGAATGAAATAATTGATAGTGTAATGTGTAGGACACTTTCTGGCCCCCTATAAACAAAAAATAATGAACCTGATTCGGGTGTACGATAGTTGGGCATTTTGGTAAGTTGTATTTGTATCTGAGTTTTGAAAATGATTTAGGTGACATCAGAACATGGGGGCAGATCCAGAACGACGCATTTCCGCGAATTTACGTGTGGCGGAGATGTAAATTCGCAGATTTGTACGCACTGCGCATGCGCACCACAGAAAATACGCACATTCACGTAGCGTATTTTAGAACGTATGGGTGATTCACGTATTTCAAACGTAAATACTTACGTGTGGGCGTGCCAAATTTACGTTAGTGAACAATACGTGCGTTTTACGTGAAGTAGGCGGGGGTGGTATTTAAAGTGTACAGTATGGGCGTGCTGAGCTGCGTACGTTCGCGTAGTCAGTACGTCCGTTAGCGGGTTTGGGTCGCGTAATTTGTGAAAATACGTCCGTGCAAGGGGTGTGCCGTGGGGAGTGTAGCGACCTTACGTGTACGAAAATACGCACCGCGAAAATACGTACGCACACACGTAGTTCTGGATCTACCCCATTGACTGTATCACTTTAGACAAGACTATATATATATTTTGTGCAGGATATTGCATCAGATGTAAGGGCTTAGCCAACCCATTACTGGACGATTAGCATGGCTTGACCAACCAACCGCATGCATCACCTACGCATGGGGGGGTGGGCATGTCCCCAGTGCAGGGGGCTCTTGGCTCTTATCCACGGGGAGCTCTGCACTCCGTTGCAGATATAATGGTACTGTGCATGCGCAATTCCATTTTACTGAAGACTTCCGTATGCAGCGTATGGACGTCTGCAGACTTAGTTAAGAAAATGGTCCAGGTATAGCAATCAGGGTTAGAACTTAGAGTTAGGGTTATTGTAATGACAAGCGTATATATCGGGATTGCATTATTCAACGCGTTTCCAGGTTTAGTGAGGAGGCATCACACGTGATAAGGAAGGGGTCAGGTATTGAAAGGGATGACCTCCCCTCGCTTGCATGGAAAGATCCTTTGGAGATCTTCCATCAGATCACATCTGCCTCTGGGCTCAGAGCTGCAAGGTCATTGGTAACTGAAATCTGGATTTGGTCCAAATAAGTAGAATAATGAACCGAATCGTGAAATCTGTGATTGGGTCACCAGGCAGCCAATGGGTAAGTATCCACAATTGTAAGGCCATGATATCCTCACAACCAAGCATTCGCCAACCCCATCCATCGCACAAATAGTCTACCAATGACCAGGACCAAAATTACCTTCTCTAGCATCAGTATGGGAGTCTGGATTGGCGCTCAATGAGAGAAACCTGTACTGCACATTTTAGTAAAACTTGAGATTGCAATGCAGCCACTTTTTCCTCTTGAGTCTGGATTGGTCACATGGTGGTGTGTACGTGTACAGAACAGAAACCCAGGGATGTTCTAATCCATAGTTGCTGACCCTCCCAGAAATTCTGGGAGGCTCACAAAATTCTGGAAAATCAGGCAAATCTCCCGCATTTGGGCTGAATGATGTGATTTGAATTCCTTCTGGGAGGTCTTGATTTGATTTAATGAAAATCACAGACTGAAACCCCACCCCTGCCTACCAAGACTATCATCTGTAGCCTTGCTGAGGATAAGCATGGTTGATGATGTCATTTTTGTCATCAAGCCCCACCCAATCTTTATTAACAATATGGATCGCAGCATTATTAGGCAGGGGCGGAGCTTTAGGCTGTGATTTGCATTAAATCAGATCATCAATTTCTCCCCTCCAAGATCTCCCAGAAAGAATTGAAAAAAAAAATAAACTATGATCTAATCTGAATGCACAGCATTATTAAAAAATTATCTTCATTTTAAAACAATTAAACTATTGTAGTTTAATAAACACATGACTAAAAACTGACGTCTGACACAAACTCCTCTCTATTTATTTCCCTCCCTGTCTCACAAAATCAGTCAACCGAAAATAATTGGTGCTATTTTGGGAATACTTTTCCAAGGCGAGAGTTCAAATCGGTGAATTAGTCCTCGTTAAATAAACGCTACTCAGAGGGAGTTTTATGAGACAGGTCCGTTAAGCATTGAACGCACCTTATTTTAAAATTGGCAAAGCTAAACGAAACATTGGACTTTTCTTTGAACAAACTTTTAGAACGGCGACATGAGAGAGCATAAACATTGGGAGCTGCATTCGAAGTAATGACATAAAACTGTAAACAAACCGGTCAGTTTACAATAAGATAAAACACTATGAACTGAAGAAAACGCTAGCTTTAGATAGACCGTTAACATTCATACTAAGGGCCAGATTTTACTAAGCTGCGGGTTTGGAAAAGTGGAGATGTTGCCCATAGCAACCAATCATATTCGAGCTGACATTCTCTATTATGTAATAGGAAAGTGAGAGCTAGACTCTTATTTGGTTGCTATGGGCAACATCTCCACTATTCCAAACCTGCAGCTTAGTAAATCTGACCCTAAGATATTTCTGATCCAGATCTGAGTGCAAAAGTGAACACGGTGGGACGGGCTTTGTATAATCCAGGAGCGCATATAATGGTGTGTTTAGATCATGGGTGACAGACGGACTGGGGAGGAGCTGGGTGGAGTCACTGCTTGATAGAAGCCGTCAGAGGAGTGCTGAGTGCCTGGGGGGGAGTACTTCAGGCGCTGTAGCAGCTGCACCCCCTGTACTTAAGCCTCTGTAGGTACAAAGCCGCTAGGTGTCCAAACACATTGCAAATGAGTAGGGCAGTACAGTACAATCGGTGGGAGTCGCAGACACCAATGGCTTCTTTTAGAAGTAGGGACAGCCAAAAGCTACCTGGTTTTATTACTTCAGGGTTGCTGACTCTCCCGGAATGTCCGGGAGACTCACGAAGTTCGGGCAGTACTCCCGGTATCCCGGGAGAGCCAACAAATCTCCTGCAAGTGATTTGAGGCCCGTGGTTTCACTGAAACCACGGCCTCAAGTCCTGCCTCCCTGCCTAGCAACACTAGTATACAAGTGTTGCTAGGCACAGGAAGGGACTTGATGACGCAATTTGCGGTATCAAGCCCCATCCTGACCCCTATCCCAAGTGAAAACGGGTTAGTATGAGCCAGGGGGCGGAGCCTAATGATGCCATTTGCATAACCCGCGTCATTAAGCCCCACCCCCTGTATGCGTTGCTAGCTTCTCTCCGGGATCTCCCGGAGAGAAGCTGCCAAAAGTCGGCAACCCTGCTTCACTTCCATCATAAAAAAGTTCCCCCGGTTTATTCCTTTGATATACTGTGTTAGAAAACTCCTTTCCTACCCCCCGTCTCTTCTCTGCTCCTAGCATTACATGATTAGTCCATGGTTACCAACTCTCCCGACTCCCAGGAGTGCCAGCAAATCTCCCGCAGTCCCGTTCCCTGCAGCGTTAGTCTATCATGAAGAACGGCCCAATCCCTAGTATTAGCATTGCATCAAATGACATCTTGAAGCCCTGTCCCCATACTGGCATCTCCTGGAGGGGTGAAATGAAGTCTACAACCCTGGCTGACTTCCTCTACTCCTTCTTCTGAGGATTTTGGATTCTGGGGTTCCTATGTGTTTACCTGGTTTTCTTTGAAGTTTTTCTTTTAATTTCACCAAACGATTAACTGGCTGCTGACAAAATTGTACATCTGTGTGTGTGTATGGATATAAATGTGTGTGTATGTATATAAATGTGTGTGTATGTGTATAAATGTGTGTGTATGTATATAAATGTGTGTGTATGTATATAAATGTGTGTGTATGTATATAAATGTGTGTGTATGTATATAAATGTGTGTGTATGTATATAAATGTGTGTGTATGTATATAAATGTGTGTGTATGTATATAAATGTGTGTGTATGTATATAAATGTGTGTGTATGTATATAAATGTGTGTGTATGTATATAAATGTGTGTGTATGTATATAAATGTGTGTGTATGTATATAAATGTGTGTGTATGTATATAAATGTGTGTGTATGTATATAAATGTGTGTGTATGTATATAAATGTGTGTGTATGTATATAAATGTGTGTGTATGTATATAAATGTGTGTGTATGTATATAAATGTGTGTGTATGTATATAAATGTGTGTGTATGTATATAAATGTGTGTGTATGTATATAAATGTGTGTGTATGTATATAAATGTGTGTGTATGTATATAAATGTGTGTGTATGTATATAAATGTGTGTGTATGTATATAAATGTGTGTGTATGTATATAAATGTGTGTGTATGTATATAAATGTGTGTGTATGTATATAAATGTGTGTGTATGTATATAAATGTGTGTGTATGTATATAAATGTGTGTGTATGTATATAAATGTGTGTGTATGTATATAAATGTGTGTGTATGTATATAAATGTGTGTGTATGTATATAAATGTGTGTGTATGTATATAAATGTGTGTGTATGTATATAAATGTGTGTGTATGTATATAAATGTGTGTGTATGTATATAAATGTGTGTGTATGTATATAAATGTGTGTGTATGTATATAAATGTGTGTGTATGTATATAAATGTGTGTGTATGTATATAAATGTGTGTGTATGTATATAAATGTGTGTGTATGTATATAAATGTGTGTGTATGTATATAAATGTGTGTGTATGTATATAAATGTGTGTGTATGTATATAAATGTGTGTGTATGTATATAAATGTGTGTGTATGTATATAAATGTGTGTGTATGTATATAAATGTGTGTGTATGTATATAAATGTGTGTGTATGTATATAAATGTGTGTGTATGTATATAAATGTGTGTGTATGTATATAAATGTGTGTGTATGTATATAAATGTGTGTGTATGTATATAAATGTGTGTGTATGTATATAAATGTGTGTGTATGTATATAAATGTGTGTGTATGTATATAAATGTGTGTGTATGTATATAAATGTGTGTGTATGTATATAAATGTGTGTGTATGTATATAAATGTGTGTGTATGTATATAAATGTGTGTGTATGTATATAAATGTGTGTGTATGTATATAAATGTGTGTGTATGTATATAAATGTGTGTGTATGTATATAAATGTGTGTGTATGTATATAAATGTGTGTGTATGTATATAAATGTGTGTGTATGTATATAAATGTGTGTGTATGTATATAAATGTGTGTGTATGTATATAAATGTGTGTGTATGTATATAAATGTGTGTGTATGTATATAAATGTGTGTGTATGTATATAAATGTGTGTGTATGTATATAAATGTGTGTGTATGTATATAAATGTGTGTGTATGTATATAAATGTGTGTGTATGTATATAAATGTGTGTGTATGTATACTGAATCTTCTCTTTTCATTGGTGCTTCAGTGGATCAAAGGGGGGAAACATTGGTGGTTCAGGGGGATCGCAAAGAATAAAAAAAAGCATTAAGGAATCGACTTGATTCCTTATGCCAGTCCTGCGCATGCGCTGAGAGCGTATGGCGCATGTGCAGCATTTTAACAGTATTGTCGGAGCTTCATATACGAATGAAGCGCCGGCGATACAGCATCTTCACTCGCAGGACATTGGGAGCCTGCGCACCGATGGTGAGTTTTTATATATCTGGGGAGGGAAGTGTCCAGGCTCGCTGCGATGATAAGCGACCCCGGATCACAATCACTCTCCAGATTTTTATGATGTCTATAAATAGAGCCCTTTATTTGAATTACTATTTAGTATCATTTAAATAATCTAAGCAAGAACAGATGGAATGATAGAAAATGAATCAATGACTTGGCTCTCTATGTGGCCTCTGCATACTTGGTACTGTAGGTAATGACTGTAAAATACGTGTTGCATTCTTAAACACAGCACCAGGAGATTTAACATCCCATATATCATCATTTATGCTGAAAACAATATTTTATAATAACATATTGAACCAGGTGCATTAACAAAATGGTTCACTGATTTCAGATAATGATTGTTCCCTGTTGGCTCAATTTCATATTGTGCTCCATTAATTCTCCACTCTGTGGATGCACCTTACAATGCCTGCTTTGTACAAGCTTCTCACAGAACATTACATACTGCAAATATTTGAACTTCAGGTGTGGAGCGAACATGTTTGTGCCGACAATCTCTGTATTTATCACATATTTCTGGTTTATAGCCCCTCATTGCAAAATCATAAGACACACACAGATAAGAGTTAAATGCTGTTGTGTAAGAGACCTTCTATACACTCCCTTAGACACACCCCTTGAATGTACGTATTTTGTCAAGATACGCTTTTCAAACTATACCTTAACTTTTGCCAACGTAACCGCAGTCATACGCACACTTACGGATGGGCAACACGTATTTACGCAGCTAAGCACGCCCATACTGTACACTTTAAATACAAACCCCCGCCTACATAGCATATTTCAGACGTATTTTGGACTCGTAAAATTGGCACGCCCACACGTAAGTATTTACGTGACACATACGTGAATGGCCCATACATTCACATTTTCGCTACGTTACGGAGCGTATTTTCTATGGTGCGCATGCGCAGTACTTACCAAAAGGCGATTTTATGTCTCCGTCACGCGTAAATTCGCTCACAAGCGTTTTTCTGGATCTGGCCCAATGCTTGTAAGTCTCAGAAGTCCACTGTTGTTTTCTGTTCTACTATGCCAAGTATACAGTAATTTAACCCCTGCTTATGCAATCAGCTTATTAGGATTTTCCAAAAAATCTACAGCTTATACAAACATTATAGGGGCCAATCCAATGATCGTACAGTACGTCAGTTCACATAGCCTATACTGGCATGATTTTGCACTGTGTATGCTTAGAAATGGTGCTTACGCAAAGGATTCTTTCTCCGGAATAAAAATCATATTTCCGAAATACAGACAGTCAACAGTTCATTTTTTTCTGTCTGTATTTTGAATATATGTCTAATTAGAAGGTTTTACTAATGAATGGGTAAATATGCCGCTGTTATTTTTGGGCGGTTACGCTCTCCACAAAGAAACTCTGAATTTCGAAAAAGGGACATCCGAAAGGGACCCTTTTTCCTATAATTACCGTGATCTACTCTTTTTTTTTTTAATGAATGGGTGAGTGTGCCGTTTGGTAGCCATTAATCCCTGCCACTCCTCTGGTAATGACTGTCACTTTTATACTCTGCATAAATCTATATTCTAAGTTGAAAGTTAGAACTTATTTATTTATGAAATATTTGTGACTTTAAAGCAAGTTTCTTTACACAGCCATCAGACTCAGCATGGAGAAGCATGGATCGTGTAGAGAAAATAAGAAGAAATCAGGTGGAAAGTTACACGGAAGTTACTCGATGACATATGCCTCCATAGGGCACCCTCATCTCTACGTGTGCACGTAACATACGTGCGTACTTTACTAACCGCGTCCTTAAATGCCTCCCCCGCCCACTTTCACGTAACTTTATACGTACAGAAGACAACCCCGCCCTCCGTACGTATGTTACTAAGTGTGATTCACAAGTCTGTGCCTGAAGGACTTGAGTAAATAGTACGTAACTTGTGTGAAAAAAGTTACTATACATGCGCAGTCAATCCGCTCCTAAAAGCTAGCAATACTTCAGCCAGACTTACATTATGAATGGCTATGAGCAATATTCCACAGATGTAAAAATAGACACAACCTTTATGATGACCTCGGTAACTCTGAGTATAATATAATAACGTTTCCATTAATAGTAAAATCGTTCTTATCTGTCTGTGCGAGGAGTCATGAATGCTTAAATAACCTGGATATATGATTATATTGAATATAGTACTGTTTACCTGCCAGGAGTCATTGAGATAAAAACTGATGTCTCGTCTGAATATTACCCTTTGTACTTTGGGATGAGGACCCAAGGAAGAGTCAGCAGGATACGCCATTATTATATTCACAAATGTTTCTTAGGGATTATGGAATTTCAGGTCAGGTCATCTCCATGTGCGAGGTCTTTCTGTTGTATGACCTGTGATGGATTCCTTCCAGTTGTGAAATCTTCTATCATATCCCCCCCTGCCCTTCTCTGCTCCAAGCTATACATGTTACTTCCTCTAGTCTTTTTTTGGTATGGTGTGTGACAGCATTTTGGTTTCTCTTCTTTGCACGGTCTAGTGTATTTATGTCTCTCTGGAGATACGGGGCCAGACTCGGGAGTCCGCTGCAGCAGCAGGTGCTGTTTAAAGGGGGAATCGCCGTCCAATCTTAAAGCCCATACGTGTGAGGGAAGAAAACTTTCCTGGCATGAATAGACTTCCAAACCCAGGACCCTACTTTTAATGTTACTTACCGGCCCCATAGAAAATGGATCGATGTGTAACTGAGAATCGTACATAAGGACTTGCTTACGATTCTCCTCCCACCGTGTATACAACAATAAGTACAACAATCTTTGTGTCCTCTGAAACTATCCTTGAGACTAATCCCAAATGGGCCAACTTATTTAACAGTCTGCGATGTGGCGCAGTGTCAAAAAGGAGTAAGGGTCTACGTTCTCAATAGCCCTATTTCAATAGGGCTGTTCGCTCCCAGCCAGTTCCGAACTGGCTGTAAAAGGTAAGGAACCCCACTGCCTAACCCTAACC
>WWET01001426.1:364526-386071 GCA_011038615.1 Limnodynastes dumerilii | reverse complement strand
CAAACTCTCTATTTTTGTTGTGGTCTGCAGTGCAAATTTCAGTCTACATTTGGGCTTTGGTAAGATAACCGTATACACTGCCCAAGTACCCAATACATTATAACAGTTGAATAAAAAAATGTTTATGAACCAAGCGTTCTCATTAATCTATCTTCATTAAAATTCCAAAAAAAAAATGCAAACTTAAGACTTCAGTGGGAGTCCTATAAGAAAGAGTAATATGGAGAAATCAATACTGTGTGCTCTACTGTACAACAATACAAAGTTACATCTGATAATTCTATCTCAGGACAGAGTGAAATGAGGAGCCATGGACCTTGTATCAATGTCCTTTGCTTTATGGAAATGTGGAAGTAGTTATACTGTACATTGTTGACATAAAGGGTCATAGTACTCTGCTGCTGCTGCTTTTAACTAATCATAAACTTATATAACAGCTATAGCAGTTTTCAATGAAATCTGAAAGCTAACCTGAAGTAGGAAGAGATGTCATGATAAAGTATAGTTCACAAATTAACAACTCAGTCATCAATATGTATAACAGTGATTTATGATGGCCAGTTGTCAGTGTGATAATAGCACCAATTTATGCAATGCTCTCCATTCACATAATGGGCCTGATCCAGAACAACGGTTCGGAGCGAATTTACGCGTGGCATACACGTAAATTCGCCCTTTGGTAAGTACTGCGCATGCGCACCATAGAAAATATGCTCCGTAACATAGCGTAATTGGGAACGTATGGGCCATTCACGTATGTGTCACGTAAATACTTACGTGTGGGCGTGCCTATTTTACGTGTGTCCAAAATACGTCTGAAATACGTGAAGTAGGCGGGGGGTGGTATTTAAAGTGTACAGTATGGGCGTGCTTAGCTGCGTAAATTCGTCTAACCCATACGTACGTGTGCGTATGACTGCGGTTACGTTAGAAAAAGTTAAGGTAGGGTTTGGAAAGCGTATCTTGACAAAATACGTACGTTCAAGGGGTGTGCCGAGGGGAGTGTAACAAATTTACGCGCACGAAAATATGCTACGCGAATAAACGTTGTTCTGGATCTACCCCAATATGGGAAAAAATTGTAAACTTGGGTGTGCTCTACTGTACAACAATACAAAGTTACATCTGATAATTCTATCTCAGGACAGAGTGAAATGAGGAGCCATGGACCTTGTATCAATGTCCTTTGCTTTATGGAAATGTGGAAGTAGTTATACTGTACATTGTTGACATAAAGGGTCATAGTACTCTGCTGCTGCTTTTAACTAATCATAAACTTATATAACAGCTATAGCAGTTACAATGAAATCTGAAAGCTTAACCTGAAGTAGGAAGAGATGTCATGATAAAGTATAGTTCATAAATTAACAACTCAGTCATCAATATGTAGAACAATGATTTATGATGGCCAGTTGACAGTGTGATAATAGCAACAATTTATGCAATGCTCTCCATTCACATAATATGTGAAAAAATTGTAAACTTGGGTCTGTTACTGGCAAATATCCACTACGTTATCAATTAAGAGGGGCTTTGGCAATCTATGGCTAACTGGCTCTTTTTAAACTATCAGATCCAACATGCCATGCCTGTCTGGGCTCCACACCATGTAATGAGAGTCACAGATCCGGATGTGACTCAACTGTATATTGCTCATTAGAATATCAGTCTTGCATTGTAGAGATGTCACTAGAATGTTCTCTGCCTTGTATATTAGTCCCAAGAATCCTCCCTGTATTTTGCAGAGCTCAACAGAATGTTCTCAGTATTCTTAGAAGCTAACAGAATGTTCTTTGCATTGTGTTCAAACAGCACAGAAAAAGCACAATTAAATAATACAGAAATACAAACAGTCACTCTAAGGGCCAGATTTACTAAGCTGCGGGTTTGGAAAAGTGGAGATGTTGCTCATAGCAACCAATCAGATTTTAGCGGACATTCTCTAGTATGTAATAGGAAACTGAGAGCTAGAATCTGATTAGTTGCTATAGGCAACATCTTCACTTTTCCAACATCTTCTGGGCCAAAAGTGTATTTAGTTGATAGTCAGCATTAAATTCTAGTCACACGAATGAAACAATGTTTATAAACCAAGGTCCGGAGACTGTGTACAGAAATGGTATGTAGATAGGGTAAATAAGCTACTATGCATGTGTAGTAGCTCAGTTCTTAAAACAACATACATAAGACGAAAACTACGTAACTGTGAATCCGGAACCAAGTGACAGCCATATTTTGGCAGTGATGTTTTTTAAATTCTATCTCTTTAATATAGTAGTGGATCCAGGGCCCTGCACGCTTTCCGTACGTGCACAGAAGAGGGGAATGAACTCGCCCATCTCTCCTCTCTGTTGTGCTAACTCTATGCCAGATACACTTCCACAAGGCAGCCTTAACGCTGACGTGCGGATCAGTGGCCCGTACAATCGCTGATCCGATGTAAATTGTAAACCCAGCCCCTAATGTAAAATTGAAATCCCCACCCTCTCACACCTTAGCGGGCGGAGGGGAAGAACTTTGCGTGTTTAAGTAGGGTGTCCTTCGTAGGTCTAGATCCAACCCATAGTCATAAATCATATGACTGACATAACATGAATTCATCTATATTCTATTAGTTATAAACACACCCGTAATCAAACCCAGGCAGCTTTCTTGATGCGTTGTGATGGTAGGAGAGACCATGCCACTTGGTGTTACCACCACTCTGACCACAGAAATGTATTCCATGTCTTCCCTGCCTTTATATGTAGATAACCCTGATCACTAGAAATATAACTAGTAAGATGGTCATTATTAAACCAGTGAAAAGGCTTTAGAAGATGTCCTTGTTGCTGGTAATGTGGTGTGTATTCTTCTGGGAGTGGGCATCAGGAAGTATAGACATAATGCCTAGCTATAGGAAGGTGCCCTTGTCACAGCTGTGTCCTTATGCCAGCTGTTGTAGTTTGATATGCAGAACACAATTCAGGGTTCATACTTTAAAAGACAAATGTGTTATTACAAGCAAGATTGTTTTTCAGAGCCCGACCTAACAGGTTTTGAAAGCGGTTGATGTTGGAATTACCGGCGTGTCAGTCACAGGAAAAGTAGACTTATTCATTTGTCAACAGTCTCAGTGGGAACAGGAACATGTTGTGATTCTTGACAGCTTACGCCAAACAAGGGAGAAACTGCATTAGGCAGCAGGGACAGGATCACATCAGTTCACCACAGTGACAGCAGGGGGTGAGCTGGTCTTGTGTATAAATCTGGGCTGGTTTAGGGTCACTTTATCTGGGCTCTAATATTACATAGACTGTAGCAGTGAATGCAAGAAAACCAGTTTTGAAAGAGAAGTAGCAATGAATGTATAACAGTATCCAGCAGAGTGTGTGTCAGATCCAGACTTACAATATCATTGTGCTAAGAGCACAGCGGCAGCTGGGATTGGATAGTGGAAGCTCACTGTCTCCAGCCTTCTGTGGAACCGACCCTAACGCGCTCTTACTGGGAAATTTAAATACCTTTCCCTTTGCGTTCATGCCATATTCAACCTGCCCCATCCCGCTCACTGCCATAAGACTTAAGAAAGAGCTTAAAATTAAGGACCTGATTCACACTTAAGAATCTTCTTAAAATAAGAACTTAAAGTCACTCCTGGACTAAACCATGTTGATTGCAGGGGAGTCATATTTAAACTGTTGCAAACAGTATTAGAGTTGAGAGGTGATGTTTCCTATCCCAAGTCTAAATAACAGTGTGATAGTAAAGCTGGTCAGTATCTGTGTGCAGTAATCAATTCAAAGATATATCCCTGCATGCAAAGAATACAATTAACTTGACTCCCCCTACAATCAACATGGTTTTGCCCAGGTGTAAGCTTTCTATCTTAATTACAAGCTCCTTCTTAAGTCTGGATCCAGCCCAAGTCTAGATGGGGTCCTATGAGAGTAATGGCAAAATAGGTGCAAGTGTAACCCAGGGTAAAACCATGCTGCAATGTGAGAAATTAAACTTTGCAAAGAATATGCAGTGTTTAAGTATGTGCAAAGGCAAAGTATTTTCCATGCCTGTCCAAATAACGTAAATTTCCCCCTGACATTGCAAGATGGGTTGGTTCAGGTCTACACTTGCACGTGCAATGTGGGGTATTTGAGATCAGGGTATTTGGGAGTGTACCCATGCCAAAGTACATTGTTTCTAAATTCTAATACTGTCTAAAATGTTACAGTCAACATTTGGCTCTTGGCTGTATCACTGTTGAAATAGTGATTGTGGGAACGGCAATTACATGCAGTTTTGTCCTTACTCTCAAACTCTGGATCAGGTCCCAAGTGTTCTCAGAACTGGCACCTTGCTGGGTGTTTGTGCCTATTACCGTTGCTGTGGAGAATTGAATCAAGGTTCTAGAGTGGAGTTATGTCAATTGTATAAAGACCTTAACAAGATCTATTAGTGTAAATGGGGAAAACATATGTCATACAGCAGTCTATATATGATCTACTGAGTGTCAGAACATCATGTTTCACCACTATTTACCAAGAGAATGATGCTATGTAGAACTAAATGATGCCAACCTCCAGTGACATGGGACAGAGGCAGCGCAGAGTTGACATTGCTCATAACGTACAGTAATACTTTATAACATAATATGACTGTGATAGAATACTGGATAATAATAATGCTTAAAGCGGATCCGCATGGAGGATAAATGGTACAGTAACGGCTGGGTTAGGCCTTTATGTGCAATCCTCATTTACGCACCAATCCCATTTTATATGTATGAATATAATAAATATCAAAGGTTATTTTCCCAAGGTCATCCTGCTGTCAGCGTGCAGAGCGCACAGTAACAGCCTAGTCTGTCACTTAATATCTGTACACATACAGCTGGGCTGAACAGAATCGCGTCTGTGACAGCAAACGCTTCTCTATAACAATTTACTGTAATACAGCTAAACCAAATTGCGTTTTGACTAATAATCCCTTATATTGGTCCAGCAAAGAAATAGAAAACCAGCTTGGCTTTTCTGTTTATTGATTTATAGTTTTAGGACTTATCAGTGTAAATGGCCATACAAGCTCTGTGTCAGATACTTCTAAATAGCTGCGCTGTGATGACAGGAGAGTGCTGGCATTAGATCAAGCATTGATATACATTATTTACTAGAAGCTGCCTGCAGAAACCCGGGTTACCTGCAAACCTGCGACATCAATCCATGTATTCATTCTATGCCTGGACACTTTTATCCCCCTACCATCAATCTGAACGAGACATTGAAGTCACAGGACTGACTTAACACCATACAGTGTAATAGCTCCTGTTGAAAAAGCGAGCTCACGAAGGTGCAAACACATGGCACCATGCATTAGCAGGGCACTAGAATTTTATGATAACATAAGCAATCTCACATAGGTTTATTTTTGTCATTAACAGCAAGCTTTCCCTTTCCTTTTTAAAATCTCTCTGTGTGGATTTTGCAATATTTACAACATCTGTGTCAGTTACTTAGACGTTGACTTGTGTCATGTATGAAAGGGAGTTGGAGGAAGGTGAAGATGCACTTAGACCTAATGCATCATGTAATGAGTGACTGGAGGCAATGAGGTTGTCAAGGTAGTTCATAATGTTTAGCAGAATTATACATTTATTATAACAGCCTGAAGAAACAACCTCATTTATGTCAGGCTGCCCACCACAATAATGGCTGCTCTCCTCCCCGCCATAATATTGCGGCTGCCTGCCTAGGAAAAAGCTCAGTTCAGGCAATAGGTCAGTAACTTTGTATTCTAGAACTTTGGATGAGCACTGGGCATTTGCAAGGTCTGTGCCTGGCTTCTCCACAGAGAGTGGGGTACTTAGGCATGTGCCACGTGTACAGGAGCTTACAAAGGAATGAATTGCCTGCACATTGCTACAAATTTAAATCCATTCATTTTCAAATCACAAGCAATGAGTCCCTATGTGTGAGTGTAATACCGTGTAGCTCAGTGCTTGGAGTGGGCCGGTATACGACGGTATGTTATACTGGCACTTCTGTGAGACAGCGCTGAGTAAGAATACAGCTGCTCATAGAATTTTAAGATTCTAGATGTATTTTTACTCAGTGCGGGCTCACAGAAGTGATGGTGTGCCATACCGCCGTATGGCATACGTGATCACTTCTCCTGTGCCACCGGGAGCTTTGCTGCCTTTAACAGAGCTGGCTGTATTGTTCACAGCCACAGCTCTGATAAGAGAACGCATGTGTGACATAAGGTGACGAGAGCTTCATTAGTTTGCAGAGTGCGCGCCGCGGAGGAGAGAGCTGGAAGAGACACATGAAAGGTAAGTTTAATATAGAGCTCATTTAGAAAGTGGTTTGGTAATGGGGAGTGGGAAGCTGGATATGAAAGGGGCAATAAGGCTGAATGGACGCATATAGAGGGGCAATAATTCTGGCTGGAGACAGAAGGAGGGGACAATAAGGCTGGGTAGACACTCATAAAGAGGGGGCTATAAGACTGGCTGGGCACACAGAGGGGGCAATAAGACTTGGTAACCTGAAGGAGGGGTCAATAAGGCTGGTTGGACACCAATAAAGTGGGAGTAACAAGGCTGTCTGGACACAGGAGGGGCAATAAGGCTGGGCAAACTGAAGGAGAGGACAATAAGGCTGGCTGCACACAAAGTTGGGGCAATAAGGCTGGTTGGACACAAAAGGGGCAATAAGGCTGGCCAGACACAGGAGGGGCAATAAGGCTGGGTGGACACTTATAAAGAGAGGGGGCAATAAGACTGGGTAAACTGAAGGAGGGGGCAATAAGGCTGTCTGCACACAAATAAAGTGGGGGGTAATAAGACTGTCTAGACACAGGAGGGGTCATAAGGCTGGGCAAACTGAAGGAGGGGACAATAAGGCTGACTGCACATAAATAAAGTTGGGGTAATAAGGCCTGCTGGGCATAGGAGGGGCTATAAGACTGGCTTAATATAGAAAGGGGGCAATAAAACTGTTTGGACAAATAAGGAGGGGGCAACAAGGTTGACTGGACACAAGTAAAGAGGAGGCAATTAGGCTGGTTGGGCAAACAAAAGGAGGGGCAATAATGCTGGTTGGACAAAAAAACAGAAGGAGCGGACAACAAGGGTGACTGGACACAAATAAAGAGAGAGCAATAAGGATGGCTGGACAAAGAAAGAGGGGCAATATGGCTGGCTGGGCACACAAAAGGAGGGGCAATAATGCTGGTTGGACAAACAGAAGGTGGGGACAATAAGACTAACTGGACACAAGTAAAGAGGGGAGCAATAAGGCTGGCTGGACACAGAAGGAGGGGCAATAAGGGTGACTGGACACTTATGCAGAGGGGGCTATAAGACTGGCTGGACAAAGAGGGGGCAATAAAACTGGCTAGCCACAAAGAAGGAAGGGACAATAAGGAAGGTTGGACACACAGAAGTAAGGTGCAATAAGGCTGGCTGGGCACACAAATTGAGGGGCAATAAGGTTGGTTGGACTCAACTGCCCCTAGAAACGGCCATGTGGGGGAGCTATCATTGTTTTTCCCTAGCGGTAACCAGATCATTCAGGGTAGAAATCATGACCTACATGACATGTACACAATGGGCTGCATCTAGACTTAAGTAAGTGTTTGAAATGAGCTACTCCTGGGCTAAACCATGTTGATTGTAGGGGGAGTCAAGTTAATTGTATTCTTTGCATGCAGGGATATATCTTTGAATTGCTTACTGCACACAGATACTGACCAGCTTTACTATCACACTGTTATTTAGACTTGGGATAGAAAACATCACCTCTCAACTCTAATACAGTTTGCAACAGATGAAATATGACTCCCCCTGCAATCAACATGGTTTAGCCCAGGAGTAACTAATTTCAAGCACTTACTTAAGTCTGGATCCAGCCCAATGTGATTACTCCGTGTTGAACTGTTTACTTTGCCAAACTCAAGACACATCTGGTGCTGAAATTTCCATACCCCCACTTCTAAATTTCCGAGCACTGGTGTAGCTATACCATAACAAAAATTACCGGTTCTGTGTGAATGAAGTGGGTTAAAGCTTCAAATAAAGTCACTGGGCCTGATCCAGAGCTAAAAGCAAGTCAGAAGGCATTGCGGGTACCTTAGATGCATTTGTAATGTAGTTTAGGCTACTTGCGATCCAAAAGCACACACAACAGTGCCCTGTGGACTGCAAACAATCCTGGCACATAGTGAACGGCAAACAGACGTAGAGCTCAAAGCAGATCTATGGCCAAATACATTGCGCAAGAGGAGTATTGTACTCTGTATTATCAACTGTAAAAGCACTTCAGTTGTAATGTAATATGAATGCTCTAAAACTACAAAAAATTTTTTTATAAATGCTGACACTTTGCAATGCTTTTAAGTGTCACATCCTAAGAGTCTAAAATAGGTTGCAAAATCAGGCCCTGGACTCTGACATGACCTAGGGCTCGTGCAATGTTTCAACGTCATTTTTACGTCTGTGTTTGGCACTGGATCGGGTGCACTGGCTGGGGCTCACCCTTACTGTACATTGACCACTTTTCTCCACCCCTCACCTCGTTTATCACGCCACTTAACGCTCTAGTTCTGCTCTGATCTGAATAGCCTGTCACTGAGAACTCTTCTGTTCTGAGCATGTGCAGTAGAGAAAGGTCACATCAGCTGCTGTATGCTCACCTTTGGTTCATGTCCACTATTGTGTGTTACATATAACTATAGTCATTTTATGCCTGCTATTCAATAGTGCTAATTACGTTAGATCTATAAGCAAAGGAGGAACATTTAGACAAAAACAAAGCTGCACTGCCAGAGGATTCAAATAGGATATAGAAAA
The DNA here is from genome assembly GCA_011038615.1 of Limnodynastes dumerilii. Taxonomy (NCBI): domain Eukaryota; kingdom Metazoa; phylum Chordata; class Amphibia; order Anura; family Limnodynastidae; genus Limnodynastes; species Limnodynastes dumerilii. Next base: position 377,244 of record WWET01001426.1, on the reverse strand, counting down.
TGTGCCGGGTTGAGATGGATGTGGGTACTTGTGTACTTTACGGACTCATTTTAAGCAACGCCCCCAATCACCTGTGATTGGTCATCAGTCTCCTCCCCACTCTCCTCCCCATTATTAGAGAACGGATCAGACTCGGCTGTGAGGGTGTGTATATACACAGTGGGGGGGATATATAGGCCGACTGTGAGGGGGTATATATATATATATATATATATATATATGGGTACCCAGGGACGGAGAATGTGGGGGTAAAAGACCAGATGTCACATCACGCGGCAGAGGCCGCGCTACTTACCCGGTTAGAAGGCTTCTTGCTTCAGTCTTCTCCGTCAAAAGACGGCGGCTCCAGGCGGAAACTCCGACCACCACAGTACCGCCAGCCCCATCACTGGACGGTTGTCATAGCGACCAAGACCCTATTTGTCAATCGCATCACCGCGTTACTCCTTATTTTGATGGTTGGGGATGTCGCTTAAAATTAGCCCGTAAAGTACACAAGTACCGAGATGTGTCCTAGCTCAAGATTCAATTGAAAAAGTTATCCAGCAGACAAAGTAAGATTTAATTGCATCAGAAAATTAAATTTAACATAGTAAAAAAAACTATAGAAAACTAAAATAAAAACCAACACAACAACCCAAATAAAATTTAGAAATAGACTGATAAAAGGGCATCCGTGTCCAGCTTTTGGTTTGTGTGACGCAGAGAGACATATTGAAGGCAGCAGGTTTACAAGTGACCTGCAGGGTCCTGCCGAAGCCTTCTCACTGATACATTTTTTAGCAGGAGAATTTGTTCCACATGATCACAATGAGTTTTAAGCAGTCCCTTATTGAAATGTAGGATGAGTCAGCTCTGTGTACTGAGGCTTCAGCTTGCACTCTCCCTGGCATTCATTCAGTAAGCTCAGCTGGCTCTCACTTACAGCTCAACACTGATCTGTAACATGAAGCAGCTCAAACAATGGGCTCCGGAAGTGGCAGAGAGTACTGGCAAGTGCAGCACAGACTAATGTGCACCAATACATGGCTTCAGTGAACGGAGATTTAAAGACATGCCATTGATTTTTATTCTATGTATAGTTCAATGGCATTTCCTACTAAGCTAAATCTAGTCGTTAAATATAATAATAATTAAAGATCCAATGTTGCAAAGCTATACAAGTGGGGAAAAAGAAAATCTGTGACATATCTGCCAACTTGACTTTCTGATGTGATAAAACTCGAATTCGGCTTTTCACACTTGCATTTGACGGCTGAGTGAACAGTGACTAACCAGCAACTTTTTTCATCCATTACATGCCGAATCAGTGGCAAATGTGTGTAACTAATATTTCTGCATTTAATTTTACAGCTAGAATGACAGGTTAATGGCAGTGTTGGGGCACTTTATTCCTTTGTGCCTGTATGGATAAGCATGCACTTGTTTATATGAACCTATCAATTGATTGGAGCAACTGCCGTTTTATGCAGAATCTGAGGGCTTGATCCGGAATGAGATGTCAGATTGAGAGTGAGAATGAGAGTGATTGGCATAACGTTGCATACACATGACCAGATCAGAAGCTTATGCTACAGCGCCTCTCCAGTCTAGAATGCAATGCAGAGGGGGTGTTCTTGTAAATGAGACCTGAACGATTGTGTAAATGCATACAGTTTCAGCTGTATCATTTGCACCAGCTGCAGGACATGTCTGTCCAGGAAGATGATGATAGCCCAAAATACAAAGCTGTATGAGACCATCGGCAGGATTTAATCTTGTGATCGCTTTGCTAAATATATGGAAATGTTGCTTAAGCTTTGTGCTGACAGCTCAGGCTTCAAAAAAACACAAACAACTAAATAGATAAATGATATAAACATACGCATAGACACACATACATACACACACCTCAAACAAAGAAAACCTACTAACCCAAAGAACAGGAGACTAGAAAAGTAAGCTACTCTGGAAGCGCACACATTAAAGACACGCAACTAACTACCTCATATTTAATAAATCTATTTCAAAAGCATTTAAAATCATCTCAGCAGGCAAACTGAAGGGTCGCATCCAGTCTCTTTACTGTGTTAGAGTCTGTTAAATATTGATTGTATATAGGAGTATAAGAACTGCTCCATGAAACAGATGTAATATCATTGTAGTATGTTTTCTGTGAGATATGATCCATCGATTCTAAGATGATTTATGTTTCTCTTTGAATAAGTTATTAAATAGGAGACTTAATTGATCATTTGCACTGGTGTCCAGTGGTTAGTTGATTATCTTTAAGGTAAGCACTACTAGAGTACCCTAATTTTCTATTCGCCTGTTCTTTGAGTTAATAGGTTTTCTTGGTTTGATGTCAGGGTTGCCGACTCTCCCAAGATTATCCGAGAGACTCCTGAAATTTGGGCAGCCCCACCAGCCATCAATTACGTCTGTGCGGGGCTTCATGATGTCCCGCCCCACCCATCCCCTTAAACACTAGAGATTACAGGAGTGCTTGGCGGGGGTGGGGCTTAACAACTCGATTTGCATAAATAGCGTAATTAAGCCCTGCCCATTGCAGAAAACTATTGCTTCCCTCTGGGTATAGTCTGTTACTGGGTAATGGCAGTGTTGCTGGACATCCTCTATCCTGTGTGTATGTTACAGATAGAATGGTATAGTGTGTTACTGGGTAATGGGAGTATTGCTGGACATCCTCTATCCTGTGTGTATGACATCAATATACTATGCAATGGACTTGGGTACCAACAGCTAGGGACACTGGTCACACATTGCCCAATATTTTGGGATTACAGTCCATCTTTAACTGTTCCCAATAGCACAGTCCCTACAGTGGACAGGTCATTCAGGAATTCTCATCCGGTTATTCCTTTAGAATATTTGTTTTAAATGCATTTCTGGAATATTCGGGAAAAGAAAAGTTAACAGCACCATTCCTTCCAAATTAAGCTGCTAAGATGCCTGTTTCAGCAATTAAAATATGCTGCATTGTTCTTGATAACAAACCCTACATAATAAATACAGAGGGAGTAATACGCTCATACAGTCAGAGAACATTACTATAAGGCAGAAGTAATCTTACCTAACAGCTAGTCTTCTCTGAGATGGAGTAAGTTCCTCTTCTTTACAAAATATTCCTTAAAGAGAAGGAAGAGAAGGTAAACACAATTGTCCCCAATCCTGTACACCCTCTTCCCCACAGAGACCCATTACTATGGTCCAGATTCACAGTTACGTAGTCTTTAGACCACACTTACGCAAACGGTACGTAGATAGCGTAAATAAGCTACTGTGCATGTGTAGTAGCTCAATTCTTAAAACAACGTACGTAAGACGAAAACTACATTACTGGGAATCCGGAGCTATGTCTCCATAGAGGACTAAAGCCCCTAATGAATGAATATTTCTGTACAACAGTATCAGACAACATGTGGCTCTGTAGCTGCTTGGGAACTACAAGTCCCAGAATTCCCTGCTAGGATCTGCAGCTGGAAACTGACAGGTTGCTTATCTCTGCTCGGCAATCTAGAGTATGCTATAAAGGAGTTGTTGATTAATCATGGTAATATGTAATTAGCAAGTAACTGCAGGAAGCATTTTAAGTGACAGAGAAATAACTAGGAATTTACATGTATAATTACATTTTCAGATGAATAAAGAATGAATGTGTTCAGTGAATAATACAAAAACCCACTTGCTAACAACTGTGCATAGTGTGAAAGCATAGATGTGTGCATTCTAATGGCCACGATGATGTTATATTCTTGTGGTCAAATAGATTTTATGGCTTAAAAATTGCCTTGCAGCTGCATGGGTCTCCTGTCAATCTCTGCACTGAATGGTTGCACAGGCCTCCTGTCAATCTCTGCACTGATTGTGTGCACGAGCCTTCTGTCAACTCTGGATCAAATTATTCACTGCTTCCTAAATGCTTCTCTGTGGCCAATGAATTTCCCCTTCAAACAAGCATTCATTCAGTCTTCAAACAAGCATTCATCTTAACTTCAAAACGCCACATTCGACCCTACCGCTTTCCTCAGGGACTTTTCCTGACCCAGCCTGTGTTATACTAGGACATTTATCTCTTCCTTTTGCTTCTATACTATAGGGCTGATCACATTTTGGGACAAAAAGATTCAAGTCTTGAGCCTTTACTGAACTGAACTTTACATGGACTGAAAGAAGGTCTTTAAATCACACAGTGAGGGCTTGGTTAAGCACTTACGTATAATTTTTATTTACACATCGGCCTCAGTTTCCGGGGTGCCAGTAGAACCCCACTGCCGCTGCAGATGGACTTCTGCCCCATGCTTTTACATAAATTTGTCCCCCCCTCCTGCAATTCTGGGTCCGAGGAGCAAATTTGCTCCTATTTTGCTGTTACTCCAAACTCTGAATCAGCCTCTATGAATTGGATAGGTGTCCATTTACTATTATTAGCACATCGAGCACTTGGGGGAAGGGGGCAGTCTGCTCATGATAGACTGTTTACATTGGTCTGGATTGAGACTGTGTACAGTTATCTGAAACACTCGCTCTCCCTTTCCAAATCTCTGACCTTGCCTCCAAGGTCAGAAATCTGTGACTCCCTTTATGAGTTCCTTTTCTACTGTTTGATAACCACCTTTCACTTCAACCTCCAAAACTCCACCTGTGCTGCTCCACACTTACTGAAATCCCAATATGAACTGACTAAATGTTTCCCAATCTCTCACGTGTTTTCTCCAAAACACATTGGGCCTGATCCAGAAATAGTAACATTAGGGGACATGCTCAAGCCCCTTGTGTAAGCCTTGAAAACGTTACAACTGCATATATGCGCGGTAGATGTTACATTATGGATCTCCTAGTGTACAGAACTCAGTTCCGTATGCTAGAAGATCCGTGTGACAGTGCGTTCCAGCAAATCTGCATGCCTAATCGCCACAAGGGGGACAGGGGAATGTAGTTCCACACAGATCTGCATTTGTACGGCCGCAGATATCAGTGCAAGAGATGTTACACTACCCTTTGGAACCACTAGCTGAGGCAAGGAGGCTAACTAGGGCCTGGTCTTCACTAGAGCCCCTGATGGTGGGGATAATCTGGGCTACAGGACAGCAGGTCAGTCACAGACCTCGACAGTGGACCCGGTAGCTGACAGGAACCTCCACTGGTAGGTGAATAAAGTCTGCTGATGGATGACACAGCCTGACAGGAGGAGAGTGGGAGCGGGAACACTCCAGAGACTGGGAGTAGAACAAGGATACCCACTCAGGGAACTACAGACACAACCCAAAAACAACAGCAGTGCGGAGGTGGAGACACTCACTCTAGTGCCAGATGGTATAGCACAGAAAAGGTACAGATGTGAGGAGATAGATCGCTCACACCAGCACCAAAGGGTATAGCTAAGATAGGTACAGCAAAACAATACAGACAAGGAGAGGAGCAGGCAGGAATGTTCAGGCAGGACAGGAGAGGATACTGGGAGCAGTATGAGGACAAGGAAGGAGACTGGACAAGATGGAACTAACTGGAACACACAGAAATACTGCTAGATAAGGAAGCTGGATAACGCAGTGTACGCTATAAGACTGACACTGCCGGCCCTGATATAGAAGCTACTGACCAGGGATTGGCCAACAGGCTACCAGCCCACCACCTCTGATTGGTTGTCCTCAGACGTGAGGACGCCAATCAGAGAGCACAATAGCAGGCAGAGAGCGCGCGCCCAAACGGCTATCGCAGCGCTTAGAGCCTGAAAGTACACGGCATAAGACCGAACTGGAGACCGAAAGCAGCAGGTGAGTAAATTACATGTCTAAACGCATAGCGCGGTGGCATTTAACAGGAGAACTTAATGTAGAGTTCTGGGAACGTAAGTGTCTCCACACGAGAGAGGGGATTGGCTGGGAGGTCTGAATCAGGCCTGTTATTGCTACAGCCTATTCTACTATTTCCCCTGAATGCAAGCTACTGTCCACTCAAAGGCCCGTATTCAGAGTACCGGACGTATAACATATACGCCCGGTGTTTAGCGATTTTTACTACTGCGCATGCGTAGTCATTTTTTAACGTAATCAACGTATCTTTTTGTTAGGTAGGTTACGTAAAAAAATGACTACGCATGCGCAGTAGTAAAAATCGCTAAACACCGGACATACATCCCGTACTCTGAGTACGGCCCAAAGTCCTACTAATCTGTTGCCTCCACAATCTGGACAACTGCACCTTCTGAATCACCCTTTCATTTACACCCCCTTAAGTCACGCTCACTCTGAGGCCATCGGATTCTAAAAGCACAGTAAGCACCTCTTCAACACTTGCGTCTTATGGCTGATGCAAGAAAAGGCTCATTGTCTGTAAAGCGGCATTGCTTGGCCAAACGTTTCTATGTGGCCCACAGATGCCATGCACCTGTTCCATATTTTAGCAGCTTGCCCATCTTTCATAAAGACAGCAACACATGTATCAATGACCTAGTGTTGTGTGCAATAGACTGTTCCTAATCTACAAAATGGCCAACACCCTCTAATAAGTGCCAAATAAGAAACAAGCTCATTGTTACCATTCGTCTGTGTGCATTCAATTTCATGGGTGTCCTAAAGTTCACGCTTAACCTACGTTGTGTGTTCTGGATACCCCGGTGGATTGCAGACAGTACGGGGCTGCTTTGTTGAACTGTTTTATTAATGCAGGCCTGCTATGAAATGACCTCAGGGGGATTCTGGTCTCTTGCTAGAAACACCACCTCTGAAAAACACGTTTATGAAAAGTTCAAAAACTTGTAGTCAATTTTCTCCATTGTACAGTTGTGTTTTTCACCATGGAGAAATTATTATTATGATTATTATTATTAATAATAACGTTTATTTATAAGGTGCCACACGGTATCTGCAGTGTCAAATGTCATCTGTCAATATACAAGGAAAAATAACACTAATGGTGGCTGTAGTGATTCCCGAAAAATATATAGGTTCCTTGATACCCCTTTCAGATCGCCACTAAAAAGCTTGATTTTTTGTCCAAAAACCTGGGAACCTGGGTTTTTGGTGGTGATCTGAAAGGTACCGTGGTCCTGGTCCAGGGTCTAATTACCCAGGGACCCAGACATGAGAAAAAAGAAGGGTTTTTGCCATGTCCGGTAGTGATGTGAAAGGTGCTGACCCGGATTTTTCAACCCGGCTCTCACCTTATACATTCGATTGGAGGGATTTGTTTACGGTTGCTATGCAATAGTAATCAAGTCCCTCCCCAGGAGCAGTGCAGAGCCCCTTCACAATGTCAGGGCAGACCCGGGACCCAGAATTTCCCTGGTCTACCCTGCAGTGTTTAAAGGGATCCGCCCAGGTTTTTGTTTGTTTTTTTCACTGAAAAGGCTCAACAATAATCCGGGTTGAAAAACCTGAATTTATGCAATTACACATTTATACAGACCCTGAGCATGGGATGTGAAACTAGAGGGTGAATTATGGTCAATGTGCAGGGCATACAGAGCTCAGTGTAGCATTTGGAAGCCCCTCTGCTCATTATCTCATATTCTATGATACTGTTGTTACCATGGTAGTCCACAGCACTGTGTACAACTATAAATCATTAACAGCAGCTTGAAGAAACAAACAAAGGAAAGGTAAATACTAGCATATATATATATAAAGAGAATATACATTGGCTATGTACAACTGATGTAGTCATTTGGTTGAAGTACTTTGTAATAGTCTAGAATTTAGAATCTCTTTTTTTGGGGGGGTATGAATTATTTGGTTATTTCTTGCAAATAAAAGAATAACTGATTAAAAGGCTTACCATCTCGGATTTCAAAAGCCAAGCTTGTAATTTTCTGTGTTATAATCATCATTGGCCTATATTTATAAAACATAAAAAGATTATCTGAATAAATAGAGAGCATTATAACACAGTAATACACACAGAAATATAAAACATACAGTAATGCACTATAATAATTATGTATATTATGTATATTTATAGTTTTATTGGCCCACAATTAACAAGATCTTCTAACAGCAATGGCCCAGATCCAGTACAACGCTTGTGAGCGAATTTACGCGTGGCGGACACGTAAAATAGCATTTTGGTAAGTACAGCACATGCGCACCATAGAAAATACGCTCCGTAGCGTAGCATAAATGTGAACGTATGGGCCATTCACGTATGTGTCGCGTAAATCCTTACGTGTGGGCGTGCCAATGTTACGTGAGTAAAAAATACGTCTGAAATACGCTATGTAGGCGGGGGTTTGTATTTAAAGTGTACAGTATGGGCGTGCTTAGCTGCATAAATACGTGTTGCTCATACGTTCGTTAGCGGATGACATCGGTTACGTGGGCAAAAGTTAAGGTAGGGTTTGGAAAGCGGAACTCAGACAAAATACGTACATTTAAGGGGTGTGCCAAGGGGAGTGTAGAGAAGGTACGCACGCGTAAATACGCTACGCGAGGAAACGTATTGCAAGCGGAGTTCTGGATCTACCCCATTGTCACTAGTTTTCAATATTTGTTTAACTCCACAATCATCATTACTTATTTTTTGCATATTAGGAATAATCCTTCCCAACACTGCAAAGGAGTATTATTTTGTCAGGGTGCTTACCAAATTATGTCATTTATTTGCACAATCACTATTACTAAATCCTAAAAACATATATAGCTAATAACAAAGTATGAAGAAACCCTGTTAAATCTGCATTTGTTGCTGGGAAAATACACTGAATGATTCTCATAAAGACATGCAGTAGGGATATAGATTTTATAATTCCTCTGTTGCAGAAACATAATATAACATACTGTGGAAGAATTACTCCTTGGACATATTCTTAATTTGAAGATATCTGTGTGTATAGATTTTAAGCTATACACACATATATAGATATGAATCTACATACTATGATTATTAATACTATTCTTGGAGATGTGATTTCCCAACCTAAGCCATCATAGTGCAGTAAATAAGGTCAAATAACATGAAGTCATAAAGAGACCGTTTTGGCACTGGTGGTGTACAATTTAAGAAGAAATGATTAATATGTGTTTGTATCAATGCATGTATATTTTCTGATAGGATTATTTTCTATTTAGGTACAAATTATATATTTTAGTAAATTTATTTATTTATTTTAATGCCACCATTGCCAAATCAAGAAAAATTATTATACAATATAAGTGTTTTAGATTTATCAAAGATTGTTTGTAATTAAGTATATATATATATTTTGTATATTTTTCTTTATTTTGTATATTTTTCTGTATTTATGATTGTTTATTTATTCGATTAATTATTAGGTTATTATTTATTGTCATTATTATCATCATTATTATTATTGTCTTGGACCTCATTTCCTACTTTATCCATAAATAAGTTTTTTATCAACTGTGCTATTCAAATGGACAGGTGACTTCATATTGGTTTATTAATTTCATATAAAAATGTAAAACATATTGCGGAAACATCATCAGAAATAAATAAATAAAGGATCAAGGTTCATCTACTGCGATTTAAAACATTAGAAAATAACAAGAACAAAATCATAGATTTACTATACTAAATAAAGAGAACAACCGGTTCTCCTGTGTCTGGTATTGTTAACCTCTGTTATGTACGGGATCAGGCCCAATACCTGTATAGTAAAACATGCCTGAGCAAAATGTGCAGCCATACACCACCATTCAGCCTATAATAAAAAGTTACTATCGTGTAGTGTATCCTTAGTGTTGTCTTTCAAAACATTTTTTTATTTATGGTTAAATGCAACAGTTTAATTTGTAAGGTGTGCAGAGAGCTGCTATTGTTATTATAAGTATTTTATAGGGTCATTTACTGAGGGCAAATCGCCTCCGTCTTACACCTACGATATACCAGCCCTGTTATTGCTCACAGCAGCACTTTCTCATTTAAATAAAGTGGAACACCCCAACACACTGACCACACAGAAACAAGTACAGGCAGATCAGCTGCGCTGCGTCCCATTGTGCACATGCCAGCACCTACACACGCTCCGTGCAGCTCGGGATCAGCTTTATAGAGCTACAATCACACTGTCTGTAAACACACAATATCCAGGTAAATATTCAGTCACATGCAGACTCTGACCATTCATTTTCATGGTCCAGAATTGCGTCAAGTCTTAGTCAAATAGACTGACATCTGTCGTTATAGCTAAAGGTTCTACTACGTCTTCTAGAATTCCAAAACAAGGGGAATCTAATCATCTAAGTCTTCAATATGTAAAAGCCAATTACAGGGGAAATGCTTTCTGTAACATAACAGGTGGCAATCGCTGGGCACACACTAGAGCGATTATCGTGCCGATTTGGCAATTATCGTAGATTGGATGAATTATCGCTGTAGTGTGTGGTGCTGATAATCTCCCGAAACTCACGGTAATCCTCCCAAAATGTCCTCCAGCAGATAATCGCATCTTATGGGAATACCAATTGATTATCGTTCATCGTTTGCAAAATCGTGCATTGCATTGTTGGATTTGGATGAATTATCGCTGTAGTGTGTGGTGCCGATAATCTCCCGAAACTCACGATAATCCTCCCAAAATGTCCGCCAGCAGATAATCGCATCTTACGGGAATACCAATTGATTATCGTTTATCGTTTGCAAAATCGTGCATTGCATTGTTGGATGTAGTTGTATCAGCCACATTGGGGTAGGTACAGACATAAGTTGTTCTTACGCTCGTTGGCATAGCGTATACACACTATCGTAAGTACTAGGCCTCCCCTCGCTCGTACGTGCTTTGGTCGTTTTACACTTGCCAAACCCTACCTTAACTTTTCAAAGCGTAAATACTGACGTACGTAATGGATTCATGTACGTAACGGCTTAACCCGGGCCATACTGTACGAATTCAATGCCTCCCTCCGTCTACGTAATTCTGGTCTGGGTGTCGTATGGACCGCCTCCAAAGCGTAATTATGGGTGTCGTATTGATGCCCCCGCCCCTTTGTTCGTATTTACGCTGATGGTACGTATGTTAGGAGTTACATGGCGTAACATCTGCCGCGCACATGCGCAGTAAGTACGAATCGGCTAGCGCGTAAAAACGCTAGCGTACGTGGCTCAGAATCTACCCCATTGTGACTGAATTAATGACACAAATCATAACCACCATTTGCAGCATACATTAGAGTGTAGTATTCCGCCCTGGCATTTGGATCCGCGACACGCACTGTATAGGTCATGTAGCGCCATTAATCCTGGCTGCTTGCTCTGTGCCCATACTCTCCGTGCCGCATTGCACAGGCATCCTGAGCTGCTATTGTGCGTGCCTTTGGATTGCATACAGTCTCCCCATGTTTTGCGTTCGGATAATATGCCTTGTAGTGAGTATTTGTCTTGTAATCTTTGTAAACCAAACTGTGCGCCGCGGCTCCCTGGGGTCCCGCGACGCTCTCACCAGGGTGCCGTGGAATGTTTCTATTTTCTATTCGATTCTATTCTATTTTTGTCTTAGGGGTGCCTTGAAAAACAATATGGAGACCCTAAGGGTGCCTCGGACTGAGAAAGTTTGGGAACCACTGTATTAGGCTATGAAAATAGTCCATGGTGGTCTCACTGTAGAAAACCTAGTGGTATAAATGCAATATATTTGACTGAAGGTGGGTGACTGGCAGATCCTGAATTGCTATTACAGCTTTTTCCTCTACATCAGTAATCAAGCTGTGGATTATGTATTTTGTGAAGATGAAGACTTTACAAAATCTCAATGTAATAACTTAACAACAGATGAAGCAATGAACGGGAACAAGGTGGAATATAATGAGCCACTTACCCAGAAAAATCTGCAGAATACTGTCCATAATCAAAAATATAGACTCTCGCTATTTGGCACAAGGTGAGGTATCCCAAAGCAAACACAAAGCAGTATCTGCAAATAAATAAAACATGCAATTAAAGCTCTCTGAGAATCACATTTTCAATGTAAATGAGCTCATGAATATGAAAATAAAATAATAAACATTTATGCTAAATTCAACATAACGGAACAAGTCCCAGAGACTTCACAATGACAGTAAAATCCCTGCCCTCCTTTCAATGTGTCACTTCTGTTAAGTAGCCACTGACGATGTTACCTTTATCCAGGTTATAAGAATAAAAATGATACACTATCTACAAAAGGTGTTTAGTAAATAATTATGTTGAGCGCCTGGATAAGAACCTGAAATAAAACTGGGATAATCTACCAAAATAATGTTTAATAAAATTGGGGTAGATCCAGAACTACGTTTGCCGTATGTTTATTCGCGGAGCGTATTTTCGTGCGCGTAAATTCGTTACACTCCCCTCAGCACACCCCTTGCATGGACGTATTTTGTCAAGATACGCTTTCCAAACCCTACTTTAACTTTTTCCAACGTAACCGCAGTCATACGCACACGTACGTATGGCCTAGACGAATTTACGCAGCTAAGCACGCCCATACTGTACACTTTAAATACCACCCCCCGCCTACTTCACGTATTTCACACGTATTTTGTTAACACGTAAAATTGGCACGCCCACACGTAAGTATTTACGTGACACGTACGTGAATGGCCCATACGTTCACAATTACGCTACGTTAATGTGCGTATTTTCTATGGTGCGCATGCGTCCATAGCTGTCCATCCCTACCCTGTATGTCTGTACTGTATATTATTATGTACTATGCTGTCCATCCCTGCCCTGTATGTCTGTACTGTATATTATTATGTACTATGCTGTCCATCCCTTCCCT
>WWET01001426.1:322481-338594 GCA_011038615.1 Limnodynastes dumerilii | reverse complement strand
AAGAGCAACTAAAATGGTCCATGGCCTGTGTCACAGATCATACCAAGAAAGGCTAGAGGAACTAAACATGTATAGCTTGGAGCAGAGACTACACTACACTAACCTGAACGTAGGGACGCTGGGGGACGTCCCCTCCAGCGTCCTTACGGCGATCCATGTTGCCGTAGCGATGCCGGGCAACATCTGCCCGGCGCATGCGCAGATCTTCAGTCCTAGCCCACCTACACTAACCTGAACGTAGGGACGCTGGGGGACGTCCCCTCCAGCGTCCTTACGGCGATCCATGTTGCCGTAGCGATGCCGGGCAACATCTGCCCGGCGCATGCGCAGATCGGCTTTTCAGTCCTAGCGACAGCGGGTGTAGGTCTGGATCAGGCCCTAAGACCCAGATTCAGAACCCCGGACGTATTGCATACACGTCCTTAATTTACCGATAATAGCTACTATACATGCGTAGTAACTATTTTACGTAATCTACGTATTCTTTTGTTACGTAGATTGCGTATATGCAGTCTTTAAGAACGCATATACGCAATTTACGTAACGTAACAAAACGAGGTTGTGAATCCGGTACTAAATTCCCTGAAACACACACATTAAGGTTAACTTTTATTCAGTAGACAAATAACCTACTACCATGTTTGTGGACATCTTGAACTCATGACCGTAGAACCGTGAGGCAGAAGTGCTACCACTTGAGCCACCTTGCTTCCTTTTCTTTTGTGTGAACGCTCTATTCAAGTGATGGGAAACATGCCACAATACTGAGGCGACATGGGGTTTTCCTCTATCCACCCAGATGGCCCGGCATAACTGTTCATTTTAATATTAGATACAAACAATAAAAGTAAGCAAAGAAATAGATACAGAGACACCATACCAGCTACTTAAAGAAGTGTAAGGGTAATATTTAGTAACTGAGGATGTGGTTGCTGGCCCGACCAGCGGAATTGCGACAATAATACAGCTTTCTACCCGTTCCCATTAGCGTCAAGCTGCGGCTGACTCAGGTTAGGGTTCAAAAAGAACGGGTTAAGGTTAGGCTTTGAGAAGAAAGGTTTAGAGTCAGGGATTAAGGGGAAGGTTAGGGTTAGACTGCGTAAAACAGAGGGTTAGGATTAGAGGAGGGTTAAGGGTAAGGCTAGGATGCTTGGCAGAACGCTCTTGGTGAATGTCGGAGTTGCATCACCGCCGTTGTAGAACATGGAGACTGCCGCCAACTGCTGTATGATGGTCTGTCACAAAACAGACCATCGCAAATCCCACTCTACAAATTGTCCTAGGCTAGAGTTAGCTTGTGTAGTGTACAACTGTCCATGTTATATCACTCTCCCTATCCTCAAATAACACAAGGCAGTCATTTTATAAGTGTAATTTAACAAAAGTAACGCAATATACCAATTTCAACTGCCATGAACACAGGAACATGAAATGTTATTGCCAGACTTATAAATAATACTGAAGAAACTAGACTGCTAGGAGAAATTGTATAGGGAACAAAGGCAAGAAATTGTGAGCTAAATCTCATCCGGGCAGACAGAGATAAATGGACGCAGCTTAACAGCAACTGCAAATAGCTCACACTAATAATAAAGTGATGGTGCAGGAAGAAATAATAGATCTTTACAGCAACATTGTTAAAGAAAACTGTAAATAAAAAAGAAAAAGAAATTTAAATTAAAAAAAAATATTTCACACAATTTATTACCAGTTTTTATATATTAGATTAAGTAGCAATTCAGAGAATATTTCACATTCTTCCCTGTCCCATTAGAGCTACAAACTATAGGCCAGATTCTGAGCTAAGCACGCTAGAGTAGTCATACTACCCGATGACGTCAAATCAGCTATTTGTATTTACTGCACAGATGTTACGCCACATAAAGCTGAATGTACGTACCATCAGCGTAACTATGAACAAAGGGGTGGGGGCATCAATACGACACACGTGATTACGCTTTGTAGGCGGAGGGAGACATTTAAATTGGACAGTATGGGCCGGGTTAGGCCGTCATTTACGTAAATCAGGGTTGACGACTTTTTAAGGCTTCCCTCCGGGAGATCCCGAAGGGAAGCCATTGACGCCTGTAAGGGACGGGGCTTAATAACGCGATTTATGCAAATCACGTCATTAAGCCCCATCCCCTGTCAATCATTATTGCGATCTCTAGTGTTCTAGGGGGTGGGCGGGGCTTGATTACCTAATCAAGTCCCACCCATCCCTAGTAACTCTAGTGATTACAATAGCGTTTATTAGGGGTCAGGATTTGCAAGAGATTTGAAGGCTCTCCCAGGATACCGGGAGAACTGCCCAAATTTCGTGAGTCTCCCGGATATTCCGGGAGAGTTGGCAACCCTGACGTAAATCCATTATGTATGTCAGTACTTATGCTATGAAAAGTTAAGGTAGGGTTTGAAGAGCATACAAACAGCCAAAGTACGTACGAGCGAGGCGAGTACATAGAAAATACACTAGCGTAAACACGCTACGCGGTGTAACGTGTCTAGCCCTTAGGTCTAGATTTACCCCTAT
The DNA here is from genome assembly GCA_011038615.1 of Limnodynastes dumerilii. NCBI lineage: Eukaryota > Metazoa > Chordata > Amphibia > Anura > Limnodynastidae > Limnodynastes > Limnodynastes dumerilii. Next base: position 336,061 of record WWET01001426.1, on the reverse strand, counting down.
GTTCCCTAACATATATATACACATTAGGGTTAATTTAGTCAACTGCTTATTAACCTACTAGCGCAGTGGTTCCCAAACTGTGCGCCGCGGCTCCCTGGGGTGCCGCGACGCTCTCACCGGGGTGCCTCAGAATGTTTATGTTACCTATTGTATTCTATTCTATTTTTGTCTTAGGGGTGCCATGAAAAAAAAAATGGAGACCCTAAGGGTGCCTCGAACTGAGAAAGTTTGGGAACCACTGTTATATGCAATAGAGCTTAGCACAGCACTTTATTTGTTTGCGGTTTGTACTGGATTGGTTTTCGTCTAGTGCAGCAATTCTAGATCTTTTGTATACAGTCTTGCCCTGATTGTTATTTATTTATTATTTGATATTCACACCTGATTGGTGCCAGTGAGGAATTGTTTTTCTCAATAAATAATTAAGCACCTGCATATCATCATTGGATCATTATTGTATTCGGGGACTGAACATATGTAAAAACTTCTCCATTTTGAATATTTTTTTCAAGTAAAAAACGTAAATGCAAAATACAGATGTCACGCAAAAGTGCTATTTATTAATTATCATCTATTCATAAGCTATAATTAAACATTAGCTTTGAAACTGTGTGCTCCAATTTTTTGTATTTACTGACTGCTACTGGCAAAGATGTCTGCTCAATAATTTACCTTTTACAGGCTGCTTAGTGTATCACTGAACAATGGAGAAGGAATAATTACTTATTAACAATGTTAGAGATTGTTATCCTGTGAATGCACAATTAGTCCACTTTCCCTTTGGTTGCCCTTTTCAGCGGGAAGGTAAGATTACGCAATGCAAATCTAGGTCCGGATTCACAGTTACATAGTTACTGCATAACTGTGAATCCAGACCCTAGTGCTTAAAGCCTAACATCATCCAATAAAGCTTGTCTAAAACTGCTTCTTAAACTGACTTGTCACACTTACTAACTCTCCCTGAATATCAGAGAGACTCCCTGAACAGTGAGTGATCTCCCTGACTCCCTGAAGTGTTTGGCAATGTCCCTGATGCTGATTCAGTTCAAGAAGTCATTGCAGTATGATGACATAAATTAGAAATTGTGCCCTGTTTCAATGCATTGGGGCCTATGGATGTGGAGACGGCCATTTTCTTGGAGCCCAAGATGTAATCAAAGGCAAGACAACATCACTTCAATAATGGAGACAGAAATGAAAAATACTATTAGCTTTTCTATAAAAATAAAGGATCTCCTATTCACAGCCTTCATAATAAATAACATATAGTATTTTTTCACTGATAATTTAACAATCAATAAATACTTATGCTGCCATTTTTATTGACAAAATAGATTTAGGAAAGCTAGACACACCCATGGGTGAGGTTAATCACAGGACACGCCCCTTTGGTGAAATAGGACATGCCCCTTTGGTGGAAAAGGACACACCTCTTGATAGTTCTATCACACTGATATCCATTTGAAAAAGATGCCAAGTATAATTATTGTTAGGTGTATTAATATAGGTAAAATCATGGATTTTCAGTGTTATGGCATTAATAAACTGTGCCCTAAGTTAAAATAGTTTTTCTTTGGTGAAAACTACCCTATTTTATAGAGCATGTATTGTATGTACCATTGTCTTTATGCTTATTTTGTAATGCCATATTTCATACAAAAGCCTCCATAACTCATTTTTACATTATCGCAACAAAAAGAACATTTTGGTAGTAGTGGCAGAAGATGTAAGCAACCTGGCACAAATCAAGATGCATATCAATGGATAAGTCTTATCTAGTAAGATAATTTCAATAACATGTTTCCTAATGATGACAACATTTCATGCAGCAGGAAAAGAACTAGGAAGCGCCAGAATCAAAGTATTCTTATGTCAAGAACACAGCTTGAAAAGATGATCTTGATGGTAACACAGCGGTTTTGTATCAGTCATTTAATTCCTTGTGGAACAAACAGGAAAAAATGTTGTTTGTTGTCTGAATCTATTTTGCTGGTGGCCCTAAATATTGTTTATAGCTGTTTAACAGGGTAAATATATACACAATTCATGCCCACAATCTCTGATGGAATATTCTAACTGCTATATAATAATGACAGCTATTGTATCCTAACATGATCCTTCTGTTAGTCACACTTAGCAAGATACAGCCAGATGGTTGCTAATGGGTAACGTCTCTATTTTTCCTTTCCTAGCCATGGGCCAGATCCTTAACAACGTACACGAGCGATTTTACGCTAGCCGCTGACGTAAAATCGCACAATAGTATTTACTGCGTATCTCTGAACGTACGTACCAGCCACGTATCAACTGCGTAACTACGAACGAAGGGGCGTGCCAACCATATGACACCCGTTATTACACTTCGGAGGCGGGGTGAGGCATTTAAATCGCACAGTATGGGCGTGCTTAGGCAGTTAGGTACGTGAGGCCTTTACGTGTGTCAGTACTTACACTGTGTAAAGTTAAGGTAAGGTTTGGGAAGTGTAAAACGGCCAAAGTTCGTACATGCGAGAGGAGTGCATTGAAAGTACACTAGCGTAAATACACTACGCCATGAACCGTATCAAACACTTAGCTCTGGATCTGCCCCCATTTGTGTAACTTTGTTTAAAAGCAGTCTGGGATCAGCATCTGACAGGGGGTGTTGGTCCAGAGCAGCTATCTGCCTCAGGTGAATTAGCTCTCAATTTAAAAACACACGATATATGACCCATTATTGGTGTCTTAACTCTAACAAGTGGTTTATCATTTATATCATTTATTTGCAAATACATGTAACTAATATTGCTGCATTTTATTTTCAGATAGAATGGCAGGTTAGCTACTGGAACAGCATGTGCTGGGCATTTTCTTTTGTTTGTTTCTGTATATACAGGAAGGCTCAGGTAGGTACAAAAAGGAAAACCAATGGGAAGCAAACATATAACAGAGTGATATGATGGGAGTAAGTGACAATAAAGAGAGGCAGAAACAGGATGAGAATGGTCACTATTAACACAACCTGTGTGTACAGGCTAGAGAGTCAGGAGCTAGTGCTGCTATCCAGAAATGAAGCAAGCCTCTAAAGAGCAGAACAGCAACAGGTATAGCAAGCTCCATAGCACTAGTCTTTGGTACACAGATGTCTCCAGGACTGGCTTGCACAAGCTCAAGAGTGCTCATCAGCTCAAACAATGCGTGATAATAATATTCAGATAAAGTACTTAAATATAAAACAAGATCACGTACAAACGACAGGACATCAGAGAGCACAGACAAGGACAGAGTCTGATGGACAAAAGCCAGAATCAGAAGAAGGCAGACATAAAAGCACAAACAGGATGGAACAGGTACAACACACACACACAGGCATGTGATCATTTATAACACTTACATCAAGTTCAGGACAATGGTTCATTAACACACGTCAGGTGATCATATGAAAGAGAATATATGAATACCCCCTTCACAATGATTCATTTATATCTTTAATATTGACCTTGATAAAACTGCAAAAAAATCATATTAACTAAATTTAACAGAAATAATTTGAAATTTGAGCCTCAGTTCTACTTGTAAAAAAAAAAGAAAACTTTAAAAATAGATAAAAATGTATGTTTTAACATAATAGTTATGCATTTATTGTATTATAATTTCTACCAATCAAAAAATAGGCAGGAGCAATGTGTTAGGTTCCCTTCTTGCGGTTGCTATTCTGGACTCCTCTGAATTCACCTTGTTTGTTTAATTACCAGCACCTGCTTAGCAGAGTATTTATTCCAGCCCTTTACTGAGCAGAGAGCAGGTCATAACTGTTCATCCTGTGTTTCTCTTGTGGTTTTATTATTGTATACCATGCTTATACAAAATTGTGTCCCTGCTACCTTGTTGTAAACCAGCCTGTTACCCTGCCTTAACCTGCCCTGTGAACCTGTTGTCTATGCCTGGTGTTTTCTCTGCCAATGTCATTTCAATATTCTGGACCTCCACTAACCCTTTTGTATTGCACAAAATAAATATCTCTATTTACCTTCCCTGGGGGCATTGCACATACTAAATGTAGTAATATATTTGCTGCAATAACATAGCAGTCTGCACTCTTGGAAGAGGACAGTTTGTTTTAGAGCACTACCTATAGTACTATGTAGCATCCTGATGAAAGGATTGTGGCAGTCACCTCCACAGACAGTACCTAGGGCAAAGTTACCTCATTTTGACTGAACTCATCTGCCCCATGAACTAAGAAATGATCTGATTAGCTGTCCTTCAGAACCAGATATTAGTTGAGGACAATATTGAGGATTTTGTTATGAAAACCACCCTGATTGCAGAAAGATGTTAAATATTTCTTGATTTGGAACTACCCCTAATTTAAGGATATAGGGTCGTATTCACAGATCCCTTTTTAGAGTAACTGCGCCTGCGTAGTAGCTATTGTACGTAATCTGCGTATCGTTTCGATACGTAGATTGCGTGTATGTGGTCTTTTAGACCGCATATACACAATCTACGTATCGAAACGATACGCAGATTACGTACAATAGCTACTACGCATGCGCAGTAGCTATTGTTTATTGAATACGTCCGTCTATGGAAGACGGACGTAGTTCTGGATCTACCCCACTGACAGTAATTTAGACCTGGCTTATATATTCTAGAGCAGGGGTTCACAAAAGTGCTACTTGAACCACTGACCACTGTCTGGTGGTAATCATGGAAACTTGGAAAGCCTGTCAGGGTATACTAATCGTAATGTCGTGCGATTAGCAGGTATAGGCGTGTTTTTCGGACAGTTTTGTTGAGAAGCCACTGCAGAGGAATCACCATTCGTATAGAACAAATACATTTCTACAAAACAAATATGAGTTTCTTTTTTGACTCAGCTGGAAAACGGATAATTTTTTAAGTAGTGTTATTTATATGTAATCAGAACACTTCCGCTGGGAGCCGGGAATGCCATATTTTACACTAACCTTTTCACTTTCAATCACTGAGAATCTTTCTTAACGTCTGTTTACAAAGGGCATCGTCTGCTATGAAGATATTAAGTTCATCATTCTGCCATGTGTAAAAGAAGAACCTTTAAAGGTCTCTATATACCAGAGCAAGTAGAAGATGCATTCCTTTATTTACTGTACGCTATTACAGAGCAGAGACGCAATTCAGGTCTTACACAGGATGTGTTACATTATCAAAGGGCAACTAACACTAAGACAATTATCTCTCATAAACAAGCCGTTTATATCCTTCGGAGATCCCATATCTTAACACATCTGTCTAATCTATATACACTATGCAAAATATGGCTAAATGTAATAGGTGGAGGTAGCCTAGCCTGTAGGTTTGTGTTTCTGTGCTGCTAGAGGTTTGGTGCAAGGTCACCTGAGACACCATGGGCCAGATTTACTAAGCTGCGGGTTTGGAAAAGTGTAGATGTTGCCCATAGCAGCCAATCAGATTGTAGCGGACATTTTCTAGTATGTAATAGGAAAGTGAGAGCTAGAATCTGATTGGTTGCTATGGGCAACATCTCAATTTTTCCAAACCCGCAGCTTAGTAAATGTGGCGCCAAGTGTAACTGAGTGGCCAATTTTCAGCAGTTTATACAGAAATATTTACACATCATTGCACAAACACTGTCAGCGTCAAGTTACGCTGTCAAGAAAAGTAATAAAAGTGTATTCGCTTATGTCACTGAACTTTAATATACATGGGCTGTGATGACCTGGGTCTTCATTAAAGCCCACCCCAAAGTTGGATGGATTTAGCTGAGTGTGACGCAGGTCATAGACCTTACAGCCAGTTACCAACAGAATACCAGGATAAGGAGTTGACCAGAGGTAGGATTATGTGGAGGGACAGATGTAAGACAGATGTAAGTACCGGAGATATACAGATATATAGAGAGGAAGAAAGTTGTGCATGCAGAACTAATGGGAGCAGAACTATGCTGGAAGAATCCCTCAGTAACAGATGAAAATAACACGCAGGGGTCAGGGGTCTACAAGAGGCAGATGGTAAGCTCACAGCAAGAGTAAGAAGGGCAAACACAAAGCAGTAGAATCTGTAGATGAGCCCAAAGAACTAGCAACTGGCAAGAAGCACAGGTACTGTCCCTATACGCAAGCACAGACAGAGTGCCTGTGTCAGCAGAGCTGGCGGTCAGTGATGGTGTCATTGCTGCTGACCACAGCTATCCTTTTCAGGTAAGCGTCCCTTTGCCTAGAAACACCAGACAGGAATGTCTGTCTCTGCTCGCTATGCAGAAATGGCACAGACACTGGCAGAGATGTCCACCCTAGGTGGCAATGCAGGAACGGTGCTGACAGGTACAGAGGTGCACATCCCAGTTAGCAATGCAGGTAAAGAGCTGACAATCAGACACAAGTGGAGGATTGGAGCAGCATAGGTTCAAGGGCATAAAAAAAGCAGAAGGTCACAACAATATTATACAAACCAGCTTACAATAACTAAAATAACTTCATGCAAAATAAACCTACATGTGGAAATCTAACTATAATAAATGACCATATATCCAACCCATTCAATTACAAATAACTTTGATTTGATTTATTTTTACTTAAATGTACTTAACACCTATGTGAATTTTATGCCTAATTAATGGCTGAATGGCGGCAATAAATAGACAATGCAGTTATGGCACTCTGCCTCCAGACTTGGGACTGTGTCAGCTAGCACTTCAGCAGTAGCAGTCTGTGCCAGCAGGGTATGTGCCAGGAAAATGACATTAGAGGAACTTTAGATAACGCTGTCACAGTCTAACAATGTTGTTATCCATCAGCATAAAGGGCTTCCAAAACCAGGGTGATGTAAACAACTAATTACTAAATCTGTCCTTAAATATTTTATTAGTCTAAATAAACATGGCCAACAAATTCGAACTTCTGAAACTAGATAGTGACTATATATAGTATCAGAGAAATTGTACTCTGTACTCCGTCAATAAAGTATTAACACTTTCAGAATGCTTGAAATTACCATAATAGTGGTAGGTGCTACCAAGGCTAAAGCAGAAGTGACAATGAGCTGGATCCAGACTTAAGTAAGTGTTTGAAATAAGTTACTCCTGGGCTAAACCATGGTGATTGCAGGGGAGTCATATTTCATCTGTTGCAAGCAGTATTAGAGTTGAGAGGTGATATTTCCTATCTCAAGTCTAAATAACAGTGTGATAGTAACGCTGGTCAGTATCTGTGTGCAGTAAGCAATTCAAAGATATATCCCTGCATGCAAAGAATACAATTATCTAGATTCACCCTGCTATCAAAATGGTTTTGCCCAGGAGTAACCTTCCTCTCTTATTTTTAATCTCTAAATCTGGTCCTTGGTCTTCTCTGCAAATACAATGCACAAATACATAACAAATATCAAAAACCTCCAGTTTGATTTTCAAAATTGTTTTAATACAGCCAATTGGTTACTCTGTATTTCATACTAGTTAAAAATGGTGCATTGCAGCGTTTGATGATAAGCTGTTTTTGAGCAGCGCTTGGGAGTCCTGTCTGATCGAATATTGTAATTCTGACATGCTTGTTCGGCATTTCAATAACCCTAATCTATGTCTAGTGTCCAGGGTAGACAGAGAATCTGAGCTCACAGAGACAGCAATATCATATGATTATGAGCCACCAGGTCACTCATCCAGTACACGACCAATTCAGATAACAGCAGAAGATAGCTTATCCTCTCCACTCCCCCAAATCGGGGCTTCCCCCACAGTAGGAAGGGGAGCTCCTGCACTATCCTTACCCACATCATGTCTTTGAGTATGCTGGACCGTATTCACAGTTCCGAATGAGTCAGGTGCGGACAGCCGTCCTGCCCCAAATCTATGGCACTTACCCTGCTATGCCGAAATCACCCACCAGGAGGTGTCTCATAAACCTCCAAAAAAGGAACATCATTTATAAAAAGTATAGTGGTGGTTTTAGGCGCTGGGGTAATCCACACAGGGGGGAATGTCAGTGTAGTAACAATTCAATTATAAAATTATACAGTTCTTAAATGAATAAAACAAGTCTCATGGAAAAAACCATAGTATACTAGTGTTGCTAGGCAGGGGGGCAGGACCACGGGCCTCAAGTCACTTGCGGGAGATTTGCCGGCTTTCGGGAGTCTCCCGGACATTCCGGGAGAGTCGGCAACCCTGTGTTTACCATGTAACAAATAGACTGGGGTGATGCCTCATGAGAGAAACATTCGTCAGCCATATTACAACAGAGGATTAAGGACTGAGGGCGAATCCACAATAAAGTAAGTCAGGGGACTTATGCGTCTCTTGTAAGTTCCCTGACAAGTCACGTTGGCACCGGCGCACGCCAGATGTTCCATTAAAGTAACTTCGGATGTTCGGTACGTTAGATATTCCGATGAAGGGCCTTCACTTCCACATGTCTAATCCACACCTGTATAAGGGCCGGGGCAGAGAACAGCAGTTCTGCACGGATCTGCGTCTGTGCGGAGAAGTTAAGGTAGGGTTCTGGACAGGTAAGAGAGGGGCGAGACAGGGACGCGCACTCCCCTCTTCAGTTTGGACTTTCAGACACCTGCACGTACAGAAAGTGTCCAGGGATCTGGATCCGGTCCTGAGTCCATACTGACAGCACTCGGAACTTCCAGCCATTGGATATTTTCTAAGTGACGAGTAACACTATAATTACACAGTTCTGCTGTAGTTATAGACCCACAGCAGACCCCTATATAATAGCCAGATATGCAGCGCAGCCAGAATGCAGCTTTTGCAATCACTTTACACCAATGACATCAGTCGCAGCTCAGTGATGATGACACTTATTTACAGTAAATGGGTAAAAGATAGAGATGATCTAAACATAGACATTTCTGTAAAATTAAAAAAAAAATAAGGAACTATAGCATTTGTTTCATTTTCATATCCTGTCAGTGAATATCTGCAAACAAATGCATTATGTACTGCTGCAAATCCTTAAGGCTGTGGAAAACACAGAAACAGAAAGTGACAGAAGATGAGAGCCACATGGCCCATCCAGTCTGCCCAGTTGTTTATTTAAAACTACACTGACCCTTAGACCCTATTTACCCTCAATTTATTTTCAGATTTAGGCTATCCTTATATTTATCCCAAGCATGTTTACACTGTTCTACTGTATTGGCCTCAACCACCTCAGATGGGAGAATATTCCACTTATCTATCACCCTTTCAGTGAAGTGATTTTTCTGCACATTTCCTCTGAATCTTCCACCCTCCAGTTTATATTCATGCCCCTGTGTTCTATTACACCTCTTCCTTTAAAATATGCCTTCTCCTCTAGCTGGTCACAATGTGTGTTCCATGTTCACACATAGTGGTTGGACAATGAATTAGAATTTTTTCAGGTTTGGCATCATGATGGACAGAAAGAGAAGCTCTGACGTCTTCTAGATATCTGAAAAGGTCCAGTCACTCCCCATATTAACCTCATCCAGGTATATTCAGCCAGAACTAGCTTCCAGCTGATCAGGACTTCATTTAGAGAGAGTATTTGGGATGGATGCAGCTTTAATATAAAAATGTATATTAAATTGATTGAGCTGCAGAGTGAGGAAAAGGTAAAGATAACCACTGATGTTCCTTAAGAATGCTATCTGGATATGGAGATGTTTTTACAGTTAGTGCGTAGTGACATACTCTACTCTCACTCACACTTTATAAATGACTCACCCATATGGTCGCTATTTCCATATAAGGGTCGAACAGTACACAAGGTGGGTGGTAATTGTACAGTAAGGGCTTATTTAAGCCTTTACGTATAACCCAGATTTCTTGCAAGTAGGGTTCTGCTATTGAAAGTCCTTTGTGTGCAAGTAACACTGCATACCCTCTCTCCACTGCTGTCCACGAGTTCACAATCACACAGGTAGGGCAATAGGGACAATACAACTGTATCTTTATTTAACTATGAAAAGGTATCAGTCCTAAAACAGCCAAGGTGTATAAAAGCACACAAAGATAAGTCCCAAGCACATCACCAAATCTTCAGATTCAAAACTAAATGTCCACTGGCACAGTGGCCTTGGTAAATGTACTCCTCACTCCTTTAAGTATCTTTCTGATGCAGAGGTCTTTGTTACAGAGATACAGCTTAAGTCCTGTGGCTGGATTTACTAAGCTGCAATGTTTTGGGCAATTTGAAATCACTGGTAATCACTGCAATTTACAGGCGATTTTGGTGTTGAAATCGCTGTATTCACTAATAGGCGATTTTATGCAGCAATTTGTGCGCGGGGGTCTGAAATTACGCGAGACAGAGGGGAGTGCACACCCCCTGTCACTCCCCTCTGCCGTGCGGGCTTTATGGCAGCTACGCATAAGCCTACCTTAACTGTGGCGTGCGGATCAGCGGTCCGTACGACCGCTGATCCGCTACAGTGTGGGAGCCCCCTCCCACACTGTACACTTTGCATGCTTCCGCCCGCTTTAGCGGAAGGGAAGCACATCCCATTTCCACTGAAATTGGCTTGGACGAAACAAAATTCCCCCCTCTCTTTCTTTTGTGAATATTGAACAGAAATACTTGTTAAGATGATCTGCCATAGCCCTTTCCCCCTCAACAAGACTCCCACTCTCCGTTTTGAGCCTTACGATACCCTCCTTTGTTTTTAGCCTTTCATTTATATACCTAAAAAAGCTTTTGTCCCCTTTTGTACCAAGTGGGACAGTGTTTCCTCAGTTTGTGCCTTTGCTGCTCTGATAACCTTTTTAGCCTCCTTCTGCTTTGCAAAATACTTCTCCCTGTCATCATTATTTTGAGTTTCCTTATAATTCAGAAAGGCTGTCGTTTTTGCTTTCACTATAGTTGCTACCTCTTTTGTAAACCACATTGGCTTTCTTTTTCTGGGGTTTTTCCTAGCCTTTCTTATACAAAGATCTGCTGCTGTGATCAATGCTTTTTTTTACATTTCCCCACTGCTCCTGTACGCCTTTCATGTGCCTCCACTCTGCCATGGAGTGCCATAGTAAACATTAAAGATATAGGAGTATAGGATTGGGAAAGGTCACCTGCTAGTATAGAACTCCTATTACATTCTCATTCTTCCCCACTTTGCTGATATATCTGCCCTGTTGGAAATGTATGCAACAATACGCTGCACAATAAAATATAGATCCATTGTTACAATTGTCTCTTTCTTATTTTCACTGAACAGGTAGCTGAGAGTAATACCAAAGTAAACATGAACTAAGCAGTATATCAGGTGTGACAGAATGATATTACTAGGGCCACAATGATAGTTATTATAAGGATATTGGACTGCGTTCAGACTTTAGTTATTGCTCTTGTAGGAGCTTAACTGCAGTGGCAATGCATGTTTGGTGCATCCCCGTTTCTGTACGGTCGAGGGGTGGCATTGGATCTCGTCTAATGCTATTGCTGGAGGAAAGGGGGTTATATCATAGAGTGCACATAACTGGTAACTAAGGACTGTACTCACACTAAAGAAAGTGCTGCTTTTTCCGTGAGGATCGGTTACACTGCGCATGCTTAGTAACTTCTTTAACACAAGCGACGTAGGATTTCAGCACGGAAATCCATTAGGCACGAACTTCAAATCCGTGCTTAGCGACATGCGTACGGAGGGGCACGCCAGTCCTCCGTAAGTAGGAAGTTACGTTAAAGTGGGTGTGGGGGGAGGCATTTAAATGGCCTATTAAGAGCGTGGTTAAGAACATGTCTAAGCAAATTACGCGCAAATATACATACGGAGGGATAAGGTTGCCCTATGGTGATGGAAGTCTGCTAAAGTCCGTAAGTACGAGGAGAGTGTCATGGGAATTGCCTTGCCACTTAGATGCGTATTGTTGCGAATACGCGCGCAATTAGTTTACTCGTTAGTGTGAAAACAGTCCTAAGTAGTTAAAATACACATATATATATATTCAAGAATGGTGATTCAATATGCTCAGGGAGACCCTTCTTCCTCAGACAACCAATAAAATTACAGAAAAAAAAATCTCCAAAAGTGTATTCAAAACTAAAAGGCCAATAAACCTGTTAATATGCCTGAGTCATAAGAGACAGTGTTCAATAGAGACTAGAGGGAAAGTAGCCTACTTGGAAGGTTGCTGTTATTTTCCCCCAAGAGGTTACATACCTATGTGTTCTTTGGTGGAATATAACAATAATAAGATGGTGTTTAATAATTATTTGAAAAGTGTGTGTAATACCTCATTCTCTCAGGCTATACAAGGATATCATTATTGTCAGCTATTTGTCTCAGACAGCAGTACAGTGTACACTGTTTTTTTTAATTGTGTTTACACTACATAGTATTGTCCCTGGACCATGAGCAAATTCTAACAGGTTGCAGTGTGTTCCCAGAGGATTGCTGTACAGTGATCTCAGCTATTTGTTTTATACAGAGTTATTTTTGTTTTTTAACATAATTAATTCTAGGTTTATTCTTCATAATGAAGCATCGCTCTCACTGTTCAAACATATGTTGTATGTTTAAATAAATAATGAACAAAGCGAAAGCCCATTGTAAAAATTGCTAATCTATCTATTTACAGATTACACAAAAATGTGACGGCAGATAAGAGCCACATGAACTATCCAGTCTACCTTTTTTTTAAAAAAACTATACTGATCCTAGACCATATTTGACCCAAAATTTAGTGTAAGATTTAGTATATCCTTATATTTATCCCAAGCTTCTTTCTATAATGTTAGCCTTTACCATCTCAGATGGGAGGCTATCCCACTTGTCAATTACTCTTTTCACTGAAGTAATTTTTCTGCACATTTCCTCTAAACCTGATATCCTCTGATCTGCGTAGGAATTCGGCAAAGTGGCATTGCCAAGCCCCTTTAAAAATTGGCCAAGAGAAAGTAAAATACCAACAGATGGCAATATACGAGGTATGTCTATAAAATAACGAGACTGTGATTCCACCTAGTAAACAAAGCAGTCAGAACCAGTTATAACTGCATACGTGGTGACCTTGAACATGTGGCAGAATGGGGTCTAGAAGGTACAACAGTTACCAGCATTATTATAACAGTTACCAGCATTATTATAACAGTTACCAGCATTATAGTAAACATAGCAGTCAGAACCGGTTATAACTGCATTCGGAGTGACCTTGAACATGTGTCAGAATGGGTTCCAGAAGGCACAACAGTTACCAGCATTATTATAAGGACGTTTTGAAAAAGCTGAGAGAAAGCGTTAGAAAGAAACGGCTGCAACTGTGGAAAAATGATTTCATTCTTCACCAGGACAATGCGCCTGCTCACACAGCACTTTCTGTGACCAACAATCACATTACTACATCCTCCATATTCACCCAATTTAGCACCTTGTGACTTTTATCTTTTCCCAAAAGTTAAATTAGTGATTAAAGGGACACATTTTGAGTCAGTTGAAGAAAATGGCAGATATGTTGAACTGACAGAAATTGATTTGCTCCATGCCTTCGACCAGTGGAAAACAAGAATACAGCGATGTACAGTCAGATCCATAAATATTGGGAAGTCGACACAATTCTCATATTTTGGGCTCTATACAGCACCACAATGGATTTGAAATGAAACAAACAAGATGTGCTTTTACTGCAGACTTTC
>WWET01001426.1:298679-311274 GCA_011038615.1 Limnodynastes dumerilii | reverse complement strand
GTCAAGTCAAGGTAATTGTATTCTTTGCATGTAGGGATATATCTTTGAATTGCTTACTGCACACAGATACTGACCAGCTTTACTATCACACTGTTATTTAGACTTGGGATAGGAAACCTCTCAACTCACATGGCATGGTTTAGCCCAGGTGTGACTTTAAGTTCTTATTTTAAGAAGATTCTTAAGTGTGAATCAGGTCCTTAATTTCAAGCTCCTTCTTAAGTCTGGATCCAGCCCATAGGGAGTGCAATATACCTCTCAACACTAGTACTGTTTGCAACAGATGAAATATGACTCCCCCGCAATCAACATGGTTTAGCCCAGGTGTGACTTTAAGTTCTTATTTTAAGAAGATTCTTAAGTGTGAATCAGGTCCTTAATTTCAAGCTCCTTCTTAAGTCTGGATCCAGCCCATAGGGAGGGGAGTGAAATATGGATCATTTGTGCTACGTTCACCATTTATGCCAGAGGTGGAGTGGTCTAGATCCCAATGCTGCACAAAGGCCCTTCATTTCTTAAAAGGTCTTGTGCCCTGCCCTATTTTAGAGACCTTCAAAGCATAATATTCATACTAATAATGGGCCTGATCCAGAACTACGATCGTTTTAAGTACGCATGCATGCCAAAGTTACTACTAAGGATAATGCACGCCCCCTGGCACTCCCATCGCACGCACGTAACTTAGCTGTCTTACGTGATCACAACCCTATTATAGGTTTCCCAGATCATACTGTACAGATTAAATGCCTCCCTCCTCCCACAATGCGTATAATCGGCCTGCAGAGGGATGCCGCACATGCAAGATACGTATAATCACAGTTACGATGCGTAACATCTGAAGCAGGCATGCCCAGCGCATTCCCACAGCCAGATTTACATATGCAGCATGCGTAACTTAGCTGTCGTCATTAAGTCTGGATCAGGCCCAAAGGTACGTTTTTGTTTAATAGAGCGGTATATAGAGCGGTAAATTCTTGACTCACTTGCACTTTTATGCACATGGATACGGAAATATTTACCAGCTGTCAGGGCAGAGGGTGTGGAATGCAATCACCCTGGAGGAACAAAGGTAAACACAGGAGAGACAAATCTAGATATAGCTGTTCTGCACGCCTGTGTCTGGTTTCTCTGTTTGGATAGTTAACTATTAAACTCTAAAAAACAATATTTTGATTTGTGAATAATGTAAACACTCCTTATTTGGAAATGATATCAAATAAATAATTTTGTTAAAGTTCAGAATAAATGTTCATGAATGCACAAAAAACTTTTCTGGCTTGTTTTATTTGTTTGTGGGAAGACGTATTGAAAATGAAAGCCTCGCAAACAATATCAATGTAATTAGTGAAGCTGAAAACAGACAGCTCTGGAAATCATTTAGAAAGCTGTGCTCTCCATGTAGAGGCTAAGCATGCAGGAACATGAGTGACATCAGCTTCTCCTGCAGACCTGCTCCAAAGCACACAGTCGTCTGGAACCTCCCTTCGTGGCCTCTCATCGGCTCTCAGCAACAGTCCCACAATCAGTGTGATAAATGGATGAGAGAAACATTGTCATAAGGGCCCTAGCATTCATTTAGAGGAAAAGTTATGGAAGTATAGCATTATGAATATTCTGCAGGCAGGATCACTGAACCCTACGTTTCTCCCTACAGATCGCCCAACATGACCCATTCCATTAGGTATAAAATACTCTGTTCCTGAGCTTCCAACTGTCACTCACCAGGTTTTAAGGTATTAACTGATGTGTGAAAAACATTTTTCTCTTCAACACAGGTGGTTACCATAGTAACTAATTGTTGGAAGCCCAGGAACAGAATTATTTTGCACCCAATGGAATGGGTCATGTTGGAGTGTCTAAAATAACAGGCAGGATTACATCTGCTTATGTTCATGTAAGATTTAATGTGCAGTTCAAAGGAAAGTAAAAAAAAAAAGTTTACATTTGCATAAAACTATACAGCATTTCACTGGGGGGTGTGGGCAAATGTCAAATTAACAGACCAATCTAGATCAATGCTCACTCATAGTTGCCAACTCTACCTGTATTTCAGGGAGACTCCCTGAAGTTAATCTCCCTGACTCACTGAAGAGCTTGGCAATCTCCCTGATCCTGATTCAGTTCCAGAATTCACTGTGGTATGAGGACAGAGTTTAGAAATTGAGTCTTACTTCCTTGCATTACCGCCTAAGGAGGTGGCCATTTTTATGGAGACCAAAATCTAAATAAAGACTGATAAATCAGGGTTGCCGACTTTTAAAAGCTTCCCTCCAGGAGATCCTGGAGGAAAGCAATAGATGCATACAGGAGGCAGAGCTTAATGTCGCGATTTATGCAAATTGCGTAATTAAGTCCCGCCCCTTGACTATCAATTACCCCTTTCAGGGTTTCATAGGGATGGGGGTGGGGCTTGATGACACAATATGCGTCATCAAGCCCCTCCCTGTCCCTAGCAACACTAGTAAACTAGTGTTGCCAGGCAGGGGGGCAGAACTTGAGGCCGTGGCTTGATGGAAACCAAGAGCCTCAAGTCCCATGAGGGAGAGTTGCTGGCTCTCCCGGGATACCAGGAGAACTGCTCGGATTTCGGGAGTCTCCTGGACATTCCGGGAGAGTCGGCAACTATGATGATCAGTAATGGAAAATTTATAAAACTGTTTGGTCTCTTGTTAATCAGCTGCTTTAGCTTTAACAATCAGTAAATACTGATGCTGCCATTGTTATTGTGATATAGATTTCCAAGCAGCGCTAGACATACTGATGGGCGGGGCTATTCAGAGGACACACGCCTTTGGCAGTACAAGACACACCTCTTTTGCAGTACAGACACACCCTTTAGATGCATCGACTTGATAGCATACCACCCAACATTCAGAAAGAAGCCCCAAACCAGTTCCACCCAAACGCTGCCCACAAATGGCAATATTGACAGATATCCCACTCTCAGTGTTGGAGTGTCAGAATTCACTGGGATGTTATGAGTGGAATTTTCCTGCTGGTGGGAGATAATGCATGTAATAGAATAAGCTATCAAGCAACTTCAGTCAAGAATGGAAAGCTGTTATCAGTGATGAACCCCTCCAAAACATGGGACTGTGTTGTGCCACCAAGGAGAATTTTTGGCCCCAGTACAGTACTTTCCTGGGGCCCCCCTAGTAGACTATCAAAGAGACTTATTTGGTGTTGCATCATGGTGGTATATTGTCAAGGGGGTGTTCAAACCATTGGGGGTATGGCTGAACCTCCTTGGGACATTCCAACCAGGTAAAAAGCCCACCCCAGTACAGAAAAAACATTGCCACTTATACCAATGGTAGTATGTGTAGTGCCGGCTCACCAAAGCACAACATACTGGCCAGCAGTCACAATACAAGTTCTGACAGTGACCTAAGAGCATTATTAATAGTGGAAGCTTAGGAGAAGTTAGGCTCTTATGGATATTAGAGCGATATCTGGATGCTTATAACAGTACTGTGCCGCTGAATGCCAGAGGAAGATCTCCTTCTTATTAAGCTGACGACTGGTGTGTTCATCATAGCCATTAAAGCACTTTTGGACACACACAACACTGGGTCGTGAGTTAGAATGTAAGAGGAGCAGTACCCTCTCTATATGTAATATATCTATGGATCTATACTATTAATATCTAATACCTATTAATATGGATCTATATTAATATCTAGGGACCTGATACAGATCTCCTGCGACTTTCGTGCACACGGAGATCTGTAAATCGCAGAGTGTGCGGCCCTGCCTCTTTAGGACGGAGCTATGGACACTTATGTGTCCAGGAACCTACCTTAACGTCTCTGCTCTCCAGGCATGTCTGGTGGGGTTACGCATGCAGAAGCAGGGCCCCTTCCTCAGAACTTCTTTCACACAACAAAGTTCCGTACAGAAGTAGTTGCAATACGTAACACCTGGCGTGCGCATGTTACTTGTCAAGGGGACTTCCACACAAGAGACTTACGTAAGTCCCCTTAAGCACCTCATTTTGAATCAGGACCCATATACTGATAACAGGACCTGCAGGTACTATACCTTTGTGCTAATTTACATATTAGATAGTGGATTATCAGAATTCAGAGCGCTCGTTTACAATCTGTGACCAGGACACTTATATGATATATGGAGCTACAATTATATTGAATCTTTTTTTAAGAGGATACTTATAGAGGCATAAGCAATCGATATCCCAGCCAGTTCCCAGTGAACGGCCTTATCGAAATAGGGCCATTCACAACAGGGACCCACACTCCTCTAGTTCATAACTGATATGGTTTTCACCTTATGTCTTTAAATTGTTACCTTAGTTCCAATCAGGATTGAGAGGACAAGATCCACACTGAGCTTTATAATCTGAGTATTTTAATGTTTGTTCTCTACACATCCTTTATATGTAATTTATATAAAATGTGTTTCTATAATAGTTCCTGTAGATTGCTCTTTTCTTTGTATCCTGTTGTGCTGTCTCATGAAATCAAAATTCATCCTATTCTGGTCTAAATGCTGTATAATAAAGTAGGTGTGACCTATAATTTAATGATAGCACTGTAGCTGCCAAATTTTGACTACAACCTTCCAACATTCAAAAAGTGCCAAAAAATCCTTCAATAAAAACAATCCATAAATCATACAGAGTGCCAAACGCAACACAAGCTGAAAATTGTTCACCTCGAAACAGGTCAAAGTGTCAACCAAGGGGAACACAGTGTAATCCAAGCCGAAGAAAGTCATCAAAGCCCCTTCATGAAGAAGATACAAGATTTAATAATACAGATTTATACAATAAATAGTGTTAAAAAAAGCCAGTAATTTGGCATTACCCTGTCTGAAGGTGACATGAATGATAGTGACATATTGATTACAGGGGTGTAACTAATGGTTGACCAGGTTGGCACACACTTTTTAAAGGTTGTCCAAACCGCTAGATTCAACCTTGGTTAACCCTAGATACAGCCATGGTTACCCCTAGGCATGGCTTTGGTTACCCCTAGATAAAGCCATAGTTACCCATGGACTAGGTTACCTCTATATACAGCCATGGATAACCCAAGACATGGCTTAGATTACCCCTAGATACAGCCATGTTTACCCCTAGACATGGCCTAGGTTACCCCTAGATACAGCCATGGTTACCCCTATACACAGTCTTGGCTACCCCTAGATACAGACCTCCAGAACCTCCAACATGACCCATTCCATTAGGTACAATATACTCTGCTCCTGAGCTTCCAATGTCACTTAACTGTTTTTAATAAATTAACCGGTTATTGAAAAAGATTTTTCTCTTCAATAAAAGTGGTTACCATAGTAACTGACAGTTGAAAGCTCAGGTGTAGAGCATTTTGTACCTAATGGAATGGGTCATGTTGGAGGGTCTGGACCTCTTTAGTGCTAGACATGGCCCTGGGTAGCCCTAACTACAACCTGTTGATTTTTATGAATCTTCTCAATCATCAACACTTAATGACAACAGTCATTTTTTGATAATTTCAAAATCAGTCCCGGTTTTACTAATGGCAATATTACATAGAGGCAAAATCACCACAGGTCCCACATCCTCCAGATCTCCCATTAAACATGCAGTTAGCATAAACACTGACATTTTAGTGACAAAAGAAGCCAGGTAGCGAGTAGTTATTTACAATGTTTTGTTTTTCAAATACCCTTTTTTTCATGTGCATATTGTTAAACGTCCCATGCGTGATGTGTGTCCCCCCAACCCCATTACAACCAAAACAAACGACAGACACTTCTGTGGGAATTTAAATTTATGAATTAATTAAATTGAACTAATGATGAAACTTTTTTATCTAAATTTGGGATCCAATCAGGATCAAATTATAATGTTGAATTGATGGGGGCCAAGAAAGCAGATAAGACAATAAACAGTTTAGATGTTGACAAATAATTGTTATAAAATATAATATAATCAAATAACCAACAACAACAAGCCAGGTGCACTCCTTCCGCCCAGGCACAGCACCTCATTTTAGTGACAATCAGGCAGCCACCCCAGAGGAGCCTAAATTCAGGCCGGATGATCTCAATGGCCGATAGCAAGATAACATGTGTCAACAAGGCTCAACCACCACCTGCGCCAATCAATAGAACAATAACAGTAACTGCTTTCCGCCAAACACATAATTCTAAAATACAGGGTGGAAGGGAGAATAAAATCCAACAAAGAAGAAGGCTGCACGTCATCAGGAGGGGAGTTAAGAAGGCAGCCTCAGACCACTCCTCAAATTTGAAACTGACCAGTCGGGGAACAGAAGACCAAAGGTGAGTGGCATGGTCTAGGCTAGTTTAATCATACTCGGGTCAATAGATTAACCCTGCGTTGCCCTATCTTAGAACCAACTATCTAAAGCTGTGGGCTCCACACTTTGAAATAAGGACTAGCAATACATTTCTAAGCCACATTTTACTTATGCAGTTTGGACTACAAATTACAAAATTCAGCTGAAGTATTCCTTCCAGACAGGTGCAGACTGTGACACCAGACAATTGCTGCAATACAAGAGTTTCCTTATCACAGGAGTAACCACTATATTGCAAATATTTTCTTCATGGAGTCAAAATATCAGACTGGCTCTATTTCCCATATCAGTTGACATCTGATTTTACAGTTACGTGGAGATTGAGGGTGAATAAGCTAAGAAAAGCCATTCATTACTGTGTAATATTAATTTTCAATTTGTGGGAAATGTCTTTATACACCCAAGGCTATAATATAGCATTTACTCTTCACTTTTGATGAGGCAACTAAAAATGTAACTAAGAATTGCATCAGCCATGGCAGATATGGGAATGTCATGCATCTTAATAAGAAGCAGGATAAAAATACGAATAAACGCATGATTACTTCATTGCATGTCATCTAGATAACAGAAAATATCCTTTTAAAAAAAAAAAACCTTGCACATTTTCAATCATTTTTTCATTTTCAATCAAGCACAAAAAATCTGCTACATAAAATAATAAATCTCCATGCTCACCTAAGCCAGTGGTGATGAACACAATCATGAAATTCAGCAAACTCTGTAAAACTCACTGGGACTCACACAGAAGCAGTGAAGCACAATCCCACATTTTTTATTTAAATTTCATTTTTGCATACAGGAAAATACTGATAGCTTTGCATATAGCTTGCAATACTAGACGGCTATATTTTCCCTGTGAGTTTTAATGTTGTCGGCACATATTAAATGTATCCCCCCTGCAGTGTAACATGGGTTTGCCAAGGCTTTTGCTCTTGACTGGATTGGCTCAAGTACAAGGGAAACAAAACATTTTTTAACAGAAATCTGCCCAAAATTTTGATGACTATGTTTTCCGGGGCAGTGGAGAAATAGCCCCAATTATTGGGCACAGTTCCTAAGGACAGGGAGGATTTCCAATATATAAGAGGTCCTATCAGGGGCAGAAGGTGACAGACTTTTTTGTCTGTGTCTGGATTGGGACCACTGTTTGATAGAAGCTGTTAGAGGATGACAGCTAAAAACAGCACTCAGCACTGTATCAGTGCCATACATGGCGTTCCAGCACTGTTTTCATGATAGCTTGCATACATGTTGCTGGGGCATTTTCTTTCCTTTGTTTCTGTTGCTGGCAGATTACCGCCTGGCCTTTCATGCACCTGTTTGCATTTACCTATATATTGATCGGAGCAACTTCCATTTTGTGTGTTACACATGGTTGCCGACTTTTGGCAGCTTCTCTCCGGGAGATCCCGGAGAGAAGCTTGCGACGCATGGAGGGGACGGGGCTTAATGACGCAGTTATGCAAATCACGTAATTAGGCTCCGCTCCCTTGCTCATACTGACCTGTTTTTTGTTGAAATAGGGGTCGGACGGGGCTAGTATACTA
The DNA here is from genome assembly GCA_011038615.1 of Limnodynastes dumerilii. Classification (NCBI taxonomy): domain Eukaryota; kingdom Metazoa; phylum Chordata; class Amphibia; order Anura; family Limnodynastidae; genus Limnodynastes; species Limnodynastes dumerilii. The sequence continues at coordinate 303,398 of WWET01001426.1, read as the reverse complement.
GTGTTGCTAGGCAGGGGGGCAGGACTTCAGGCCGTGGTTTCAGTGAAACCACTGGCCTCAAGTCACTTGCGGGAGATTTGCTGGCTCTCCCGGGATACCGGAAGTATTGCCCGAATTTTGGGAGTCTCCCGGACATTCCGGGAGAGTCGGCAACCCTGGTGTTACATGCAGGGGAGTGGCTTCCACAGACCCTCTCCTCCAGGCCCCTTGCACCTTAGTGTTGTTCCCTCCTCCACCCCACCCACCCTCAATTCATACCCTCTTGCCTTGTCTCTTCAAAGAATCCTCCTATTAACCTTACCCTTGTGACAGTGCTGATTAGAGTCCTTCATTATGAAGTGCTGCAGGACAGGGCAAATACTGGGTTACTGCCTAGTTTCCTCTTTACCTGCATGGAATACTATAAATACTCTGTAACCCTGGTAGCATAAAATCCATGAACATAAGTCACAAAACTATTTTCATGCCTCATTTTTGCAAACACTTTCAACTGTATTTTGGTATCTAGACAGTCGGCACCTTTGTTCTCTGTATAGTGTACATGCCCAGATATTCTGAAGTTATATATTCTCTTGATATTATAAACACGTTTAATAAAAAGCAATGAGCAAAAACACACATAACCTTCCCTGGGTTTAGGGCCTGTACATACAAGTATTTTGGCATAAGCTCTTATAACTCATTATCTTCAGACAGAGGGAAATCTTGATATGTTGTGTGTCAGTGCCAAGAGTTTTGGTTGTTGAGCAATGTGAAATTATTTTTAGCCATTGAATATCTTTCCTTCAGTGAACAATATCCAATCAGATCCTGATTCATAGCTGCCAAAAGTGGATGTGTCCCCACATAGGGCCTGATCCAGACTAACGCCGAAGCACTGTGCATACTAACGCACAGCGTATCGGGCATGCACTCCCCCCGATATTCCCCCTGTCCCGGCGTAATTACTCACTGTTACGCTGGCTGAAGGCTACCCTAACTTCAGCCGGCGTAACAGAGTGTAAATACGCTGGGCACCGGAGCGTAAATGGCCAAACCCACCCTCCCTGCCTCATTAGCCTTCTTCCTCCCGGCTACCGACCCTAACTACAGAGTAGTTATGGACGCCGTAACTTAGGAACGCTGAGGTCTGGATCAGGCCCATGGAGAGGGTTTGGGCCTGAGGGATTGTCATGGGGTATACATATTTATGCTATAGTGGATATGGGGAATATCTCCTGAAATTCTGGAGTGTCGGCAAATCTCCTACAAGTCCCGCCTCTCTGCCTATCATTATAGAAATCCCTAGTGTTACTAAGGATGGGTGAGACTTGATGTCATGAATGTTGTCATCAAGCTCCGCCCACCCCCTGGAACACTATAGGAATTTCAGCAGTGATTGAAAGAGGCAGGGCTTAATTACATTATTTGCATAAATCACATCATTAAGCCCCGCTCCATATAACATTTAGTTCTTCCCTCTGAGATTTCATGGAAAATAATTAAGGCCTGTAATTAGCCAGTTCAGATAATGATGCCCACAGAATAGGACAATAAGAGAAATTCCGGTCATGTTCTGTATTGACACTTTGGTGAAAAGCCATTTTGAGTTCTCCTGTCTGTCAAATGGGAAACATGTCCTGGTAAGATAACGCTGTCATCAGGGCAGGAGTGCTCAGAGATTAGCACTTGTGGCTTATAGGAGAGATTGTATGATTCCTGGACTAGGCCTTATCTGTGTAGAGTTTGTACGTTCTCCCTGTGTCTCTGTGGGTTTCCTCCAGTTGCTCCAGTTATCACCCACACTCCAAAAACATACAAACAAGATTAGTTGGCTGCTGGCTAAATTAACCCTATTCTGTATGTGTTAATAAACTTAGAATGTAACTCCCTGGGGACAGGGATTTATGTGATATATTCTCTGTGTAAGATAGTGCTATCTAAAAACCTGTTAATAAATAAATATTAATAATATTGCAGGGTTGCCGAATCTCCTGGAATATCAGGGAGACTCATAAAATTTGGGCAGTTCTCCCATTTTCCAAGAGGCAGCAAATCTCTTCTGCAAGTCCTTACCACCTGTAAATCTCTATTGTAATCCCTATAGGTACTATGAATGGGCAGACTTGATGACATCATCAAGCCCCATCCAACCCCTGGAACACTAGGGATTAGTGTAGTGATTGACAGGGGGCGGGCTTAATTATGCAAATTACATAAATCATGTAATTATACCTCACCCCCATACTGGAATCTATTTTGACCCTTCGAGATCTCCTGGTGATCTCCTGGAGGGAAGAAATAGAAATAGGCAACCCTGTAATAGTGTGATCCATGTAAATAACTTCATGTTATATTAAGACTGCACGGACCATACCTGGACATGAGTGTGATTTCTCTCTGGCTTATGGAAGTTGCAGATCGCTTTGTGTACCTACTCTTGCATTATTATTAACAGGTTTATATATAGCATCATTATATTACATAGCGCTTAACACTGTTTAAGCAGCCATTCATATACGTCTCTGACCCACAGCTTAACATTCATATAATTAAATACGTTAATTAGACAACTTGCATGTTTTTGTACTTTGGGGGTGGGAACTGGAGCACCAGGGGGTAATCCCACACAGACACAGGGAGAACATACAGGCTCCACACAAAAAGGCAGTGCTATGAGGCAGAAGTGCTACCACTTGTGCCATCATGTACCCTTTGTTTAATTTGATCAGCTATTTACTGTATTTTTTTTTCATTTTGTTCAAATTATAACGGAAGACTTTAGCATGAGAGACAGAACCTATAAATGTAAGATAGTGACACGGGTAATGCTAACCCCACCAACAAACGTTCACATGGACACTGTTCAGTTGTATCGTATCAACAGCTGTCCAGCAGAACATGACACATAGGAATGTGCCAGAGGATACAAGAGCATTTGTTGGCTTTGTTTCAGTGTATATAAAGAGTCAGTTAATGAGGCTTTGTACTTAAGTTCACCTAAAGTCATTGGAAACTACTGTAACTGCACAACGAATGATGCACGCCTACAATATCCTTATAAAAGCATCTGATTTAACATTCCATGAGGTTTCGCTGGCATAATTTATGTACAGTGCGCTACTGTAACTAATAGTGCACAACAAATAGACTTAGGGTAAATCATTCATTGATTTGTAGGTTAAAATAAATGTTACTGTACAGTTATCTGCCAAATAGGTTTCACTTCCCATAACTATCACCTCCTGTTCTGGCATTATAGTGGCACTTAGAAAGAGACTCAGGCAACTACAGAAGAGCATAATAATGATTGGAGACAGGGGTGGGCTTGGCCAGGGTCCTCTTAGGGCAGAACACACCATGTAGTATGCAGCAATTCGCTCAGTGCAGAGGACTGGCAGCTGAGAGGCAAGCAAAGAAAGATGCTCCTCAGCTGCACTGGTTGTGGAATACACACCATCAGAGCAGACAGGCAGCCTCCTAGCTGGCAGCCAGACATGCTGATTGGAGGATGGCCAGATCTATCCACCAATCAGTGTTGACAGTGCCATTCACAGCATGGAAGAGAAGAGAAGAGGTGGTTCAGGGTCACCATATGTATTTGCCCCTCAGACTAAAGGTTTCCAGCTTGCCCCTGATTGGGTGGCATGATTGTAGAGCATATAAGGGACTGGGTACTATGGTACAGTCAACTTTAACTTTAAGTGAGCACTGACACAATGCCCCTTTCAGTCCAGGCCAGTTACCCCCAATTCATCCAATGAATACAGGGACTGTCCTAGAACAATAAGAATAATGCAGTAAATTTCTCTGGGGTACAGGTAGCTGCCTTTCCATAATATAAAGACGCCTAAGCTTCACTATGGAGATATCGGCTTAATAAGCAGTTGTGTGCAGGCGACAGGTAGTCTTTAAAGACTTCCAATTCGTTTTTGTTTATTTTTTGCACATGAAATAGCTTTTCATGTGTAGATTCTTTCAAAGCCAAGACTCATCAATATAACCGCATGGAAATGTCTCACAAGCATGCAGGGGAGAGAGGCAGAGTACATTGGAAACCATGGTAACATGAACAGCATAGAGAGTCAATCTGAAAAACATCTCATCGCAGCATGTGCCGTGCCGAAAATCCTGTTTTAACTAAGTTTTCTAAGTACACAAACTCGGCTACAACTGCATTTAGTCTTTTATTAAACACAGCTTTCCATAGTGCTGGACTAAAGATAATGGCGAGATCCAGAACAACGTTCTCAAGCGTTTTGTATGTACTGAGCATGCGCGCGGCAGATGTTACGGCACGTAACTCCGAACGTACGTACCATCCTAGTATCAAGAGCGGACAAAGGGGCGTGCCAGACATACCACACCTGTAATTACGCTTCGGAGGCGGGGTGAGGCATGTAAATCGTACAGTGTGGGCGTGCTTAGGCGTGTAAGTACGTGCAGCCATTAAGGGCAACAGCAGTTACGCTTGGAAAAGGTAAGGTAGGGTTTGGAAAGAGTAAAACGGCAAAAATCCGTACGACTGAGGGGAGTGTCTAGGGGAGCGCATAGTCATTACGAAAGCGTAAATACGCTACGCGTTGAAACGGAAACGGAACGTAGGTCTGGATCCCCAATGTTTCTCCATGTTCTAATGCTGGGTAAATTGGTGCAAATATCTTATTTCTTTTTCAACTAATATTAAGACAATGGACCTGATCCAGATTTAAGCACTTAAATCCTTCCCCTGCATTCCTG
>WWET01001426.1:258312-270153 GCA_011038615.1 Limnodynastes dumerilii | reverse complement strand
GCAACCCCCCTCCACACATAAATTTGTTTTTAAAAAGCATATGGGCCAACTGGTTCCTATGCATACTTACTTTATATATATAGATTTTGATGCAGAGTGTGTGCCATGGGGCCCCCTGTTCTGAGGGGCCCATGTGCATTGCCCACCCTGCACCCATTATAGATATGCCAATGCCCCATGTAGTAAGTCAGGATCCCGTCCCTAAACTCTGTCCCTAACCTTAACAATAACTCAAAATCTAATCTTATGCATTAAACAGAGAGTGATGACTTGCCTCCACATAATGCAGCTCCAGTGCCAGTCAGCGGGAAACAGAGGGAGACAGTTCTAGCGGGAGAGCAGGACGCAGAAGAGAAGAAGACAGGCAGCATCCAGGACAGATCCGTGAAAGAGCGGATGGTGGGACACTGTGGGAGGGCAGGGACAGAGCAGAGGGACAGACAGTGGAGAGCAGTGGCATTTATGCTGGCCTTAGGAAGGGTTACCAGTGGTAGACCAGGTACCATACATGAATTATTAGTTACAGAGTTTATTGAATGCCGTATCTGGGAAATGTGGAACTGAATGCACAGTACCTGCTGCTGATCTTTGTTCAGATGACTGCTGTGCTAGCCTTTATTACACTGCCTGCCCCTTCACCGTGAGTGCTTTATCAATTTGACCTTTTGTCAGCTACTACCTAACCTCACTCACCCCTATCACATATATTTTTGTCCATAGTAAAAGTTCCACGTTGGCTTTATGCTGGTTCAGCTTTATGCACAGTAGCTGTTCCAGCCTAGCCAGATAGGGCTTTTCCAGGGGTCAGCCGCTATCTACTATAAACTAACCGAGATTTGTTACTTTCCTGATCCACCACAGGGACCGTGGCCCTGAGATCTTACCCCGCAAACATCAAGGGTTAGATTTACTAAACCGAGGAAACGAAAAAGTAGAGATGTTGGGCCGTGTTCACAGAACCGTTTGTGTAAAGTACGCAATTATATGCACACACGTAGCAAGGCACCACCAATGACACTCCCGTCAAACGTCCGTGTTGTCGGTGACTTCCGTCTCCATAGGGCAACCTTAACTGTACGTGTGCATTTCCGTGCGTATATTACTTGTGTATGGGTATATCTAACTAACCGCGCCCTCAAATGTTCATTTAAATGCCTCCTCCCACCCACTTGCACGTACCATTAACCGTACAGATTTGAACTCCGCCCCTCCGCACGTATGTCCCCAAGTGCTATTCACAGGTCTACGTTAATTGTGTAAATAAAGTTATTACGTATGTACGGTTACTCCGATCCTAAAAATACGCACGGAACTTGCGCAAAAAAAATTAGCTAATATCTCATTGGTTGCTATGGGCAACCTCTCCACTTTTCCTTTTATGTAGTGTAGTAAATTTAGCCCCAGACCTCCAGGCTTCCCGCTGCAGACCCTCCAACATGACCCATTCCATTAGGCGGTTGCAATCTCCGGCTAGAAAGTCTGGCTTCTGAAAAAGTTCGGCATACTCACCCATTCACTTTCGGTAAGAAGATATCACTCCGCCGCACCTCTGCTGCTGCTCTCTGGACCAAGGGGACAGGTGAGTCAACTCATTCTGCGGGGTTAGGGTCAGGCTGCAGGGGAGGGAGGGTTAGGGACAGGATGCGGGATATGGTGGGTTAGGGTCAGGCTGCAAGTACTGTAAGGGAGGGTTAGGGTCAGGCTGCCAGGAAAAAGAGGGTTAGGGTTAGGGTAGTGACAGGGGAGGGTTAGGGTAAGAATTAGGGGAAGTAGTGGGGGAATTTTTTTTTTACACTTTTCGGAGCACTGAAAGCTTGGTGCTCCGTGGATCGATTGCAATGCCTCCTCGGGAGGAATGACCGATTCGTAAATCAGCCATTTAGGACCGGAGCCCCACACCCCCATTAGGTACAAAATACTCTGCTCCTGAGCTTTCAACTGTGAGTTACTATGGTAACCAGCTGTGTTAAAGCGAAAAAAAATTTCAATCATCAGTTTATGAATTAAAACCAGGTGAGTGACAGTTAGAAGCTCAGGAGCGGAGTATAATATGCCTAATGGAAGGGGGTGTTGGAAGCTATGCCGCTACAATGCATGAAAATGAACGTCAGTGATTAATATCCCACCCCTTCCAGCGGTCGCTATATAGTGGCCACGATATAGTGTGCTTAGGAGGAGGATGGCAATCACCGACTTCCATCCTAACGCACTACAGCAGAGTCTGTCTTTTCACTATAGGCATGCATGTGGCTGGATCATGATGGGAAATGAAATCATATGATCAGGGTTCTGTCGCGGAGCATGGCTCTGTGTTCTGCATGGGAGTTCATCATATATCATTTCTTTGATAGCTGTACAAATATCCCAATATTGGGGTAGATCCAGACCTACGGGCTTGGCACGTTAGAACGCATAGTGTATTTGCGCTAGCGTAATTTCTAGGTACTCCCCTCGCTCGTACGTACTTCGGCTGTTTTACGCTGCCCAAACCCTACCTTAACTTTTCCTAGTGTAAGTACTGACGTACGTAATGGATTTACGTCAGTGACGGCCTAACCCGGCCCATACTGTCCAATTTAAAGTTGATGGTATGTACGTTAGGAGTTATGTGGCGTAACATCTGCCACACGCATGCGCAGTAAATACAAATAGATGATTTTACGTCATCGGCTAGCGTACTGAGCTTAGGATCAGGCTCATTGTTTACACACAGAATGGAAGTTGCTCAATCAATTTATAGGTAAATGTGGTGCATGAAAGGCCGGGGTTAATCTGCTTGCCACAGAAACAAAGGGGAAAAAACAGTCCCAGCAACATTGCCATAAACCAGTAACAAACTCTACTGTTCTACCTGTAAAATAAAACACAGAAATGTTCGTTACACATATCTGTGCAAATATGCGATGAGCCACCAGCCACAGTCAAGGCCTTTCTGCATATGGTGATCCTAACTTTGACAATGAGAGTCCCAATGTTGGGTCATATATATGTTTATAAATTGAGAGCCAAACTTACCTCAGGAGACACCCCTTACAGTCTCCAAAATGGCCGCTGTGGAGCAGCTCCCCCTCACAGCTGCTGCTCCCAGACATGCCCACAGACAGTATAGACACAGAATGGAAGTTACTCAATCAATTTATAGATATGTGAACAGGTGCATGAAAGACAGGGGTTAGTAGTGTATATAAAAATATATCTACAATAACTGAATAATTAACGATAGAGAAAGAGCTTTATTATGGGGCATGCTGACCACAGGAACCCCATGATAAAGCTCTTAGGACCGTATGCAGATTACCGGACTACGTTCGGTGTTTAGCGTTCTTTCCTATTGCGCATGTGTAGTACATTTTTTTTACGTTATCTACGTATCTTTTCATTACGTAGATTGCATAAATGCGCATGTGCGTGGGCTGCCAGCTCTGGTACCTATGGACAAGAGACGGTAACGGAGCCCTGTGTCAGGTACAATGTCAGGTACAGTGGATGGGAGTTGAGCCCTCAGTACCTGGTGCAGGGGACCCCCTTTGAAAGGGGTATCTGGCTGCGGTAGTGTTCCTTGGCAGTGTGCCTGGGGGTGAGGGGCCCATGAGGTAAATCCTAGACATGGAGGAACTGGGCGATGCAGGATGGAGCAGCCACTGGAGCTGGGCAGGATCTGTTACAGTCAGCCTCCTGCGATTGAAAGAGCTACCTTGTGTTTTTCCATCATTTTGGCAGGCTTTTAATTTCTATAATATAATACTATAAAATCAGTTGTCTACTTTCTTTGTCAGATATTTGAATAACCATGGGACATTGTAGAAAAACAGATGAAAAAGTCATATAAAATATCATATGTCACATTACATAAATTCCTTTAAAGCAATCCAGTAATGAAGGATATTCATTTAAATTAAGTACATACAAAGTGCATGTTTTTTGATAAAGATCACACAACAAATTTGTTTCTGATTTGATTAACTTTATTGGAATATTTTATCAAATACAAAATACTCAATAAATAAATGTCTCTGGACTATGCTACTTCTGTGGGTGGATTCAGTTTTTACCGACCCTCTCTTGTGCAGATCTTATGGGCGCCCTTAACTATTCTAGGAAAACTTTGACCTTCTCTCTCTCTCTCTTTCCTTTCTCTAGACATCATACAGGTGGCCAGCCAGGTTGTATGGTAAAAGTGCTCAGCCTGTATGTAATCAGTTTGATGTGTTATTGCTACAGCAATATCTACTAATTATAGATTCTTACAGATGCCTCTGGACTATGCTACTTCTGTGGGTGGATTCAGTTTTTCCCGACCCTCTCTTGTGCAGATCCTATGGGCGCCCTTAACTATTCTAGGAAAACTTTGACCTTCTTTCAATATCTTGATATGTTATTAAAACTCTTCCACTATGTCTACCGTTCCCTGCTCTGGCAGAACTGTCTGATTCTGCCTAACTTTTGGTTACAGGTTAAAAATATACTGGATTTACTGTGGAGTGGGCTGTGTTTGTTATACTTCCTCGGGGTCAGAGATTACATAAGGGATGTAAGAAACTTCTATTAATCCTAAGTGGCCCGCAAAAATATTCTCTTGGACTTGGACCAATTTTTCTGCTCTACCTTTAGCCCTATTTCACTAGAAACTGCAACTCTTCTTCAGAATGGACTGGATCGAAGCTCTCTTGACTTGCCTCTTTCCAATATACCTCCTGGTATGCCCTCCATCAGGTCATAGTGGATCCTCCGCTGATGTTGTGACATGTACTATGAGGTACGGCACACGGCTCCCTGAAGATAACCCATAATCCTTCCAAAATTTGTAGCAGACGTTGTGACAGGGATGCAATAACTCCATTCTAGAAATACAGACAACTGAAAGCTTATTTTTGTCTGTCTCTATTTCGAAAATGGTATTTATTAGAAACTTTAACTAATGAATGGGTAAATATGCCAAATGTATTTTTCGCAATTCTTACCCATTCATTAATTTGGAAACCGCCGCTTAAAACCTGTCAGACAGGTGACTATTACAGGGGACTGTATGGTCAGGTTTAGGGTCAGGCTGTGGGGTAGGGAGTCTTACGGTTAGGCTGTGGGGGAGGGGAGTCTTAGCCTTATGTTTAAGCTGCGGAGAGGGAACTCTTAGGGTTAGGCTGCGGGGAGAGAAGTCTTGGGGTCAGGCTGTGGGGAAGGGAGGGTAAGGGTTAGGGTTAGGGTAATGGAAAGGAGCGTTGGGGTTAGGGTTATAGAAGGGGAAGGTTAGGATAATGGAAGGGGAGGGAAAGGGTTAGGGTAATGGAAGGAGAGGGTAAGGGTTAGGGTAATGGAAGGGGAGGGTAATGGTTAGGGTAATGGAAGGGCAGGATTAGGGTAATGGAAGGAGAGGGCAAGGGTTAGGGTAATGGAAGGGGTGGGTTAGGGTAAGGGTTGGGGCTACATTCATACTTTCCATTTGCCGCTGCATCTTCTTTCTTCGGTGGATCGATTGCTTCTCTTTGGTGAGGCAGAAGCAATCTATTTCCCAGCCAATTAGCAACTGTCTGGGTGAAAATTTCCCTTCTCAGGAGCGAACCACACCCGCTGTTACAGCATGTAACGCCTGCCGCGTCCTCTGGCCTCATCTCCGGCTGCTCCCTGCCTTCTGGGCTGTGCATCCAGATGGTTGCTAGGTTATCTGGACGCCAGCCAGGGAATTAACTTGGTGGTCACGCAGTCTGATTGGCCGCAGTATCTTCCTCATGGACGCCGGTTATAGCGTTTCTCCCTGATCGTTACCCAGCTGCCTTGTCTCTGTGATTTCTTCTGAACACGTTGCCTGATTTATCCCTTGTGTATTCCCCTTGTTGTCTCTGCCTGCCCTGCTCCTTGGACCCTTCTCCTGTGTATATGAGCCTTCCTGCCGTATGTTAGCTGAGTGAGGGCCCAGTGAGTCTCATCGTTTGTTTGTCAGTCTGTGCTGTTTCTCCAGCTGTACTCACCTACAATACTTACCTGCCCCCAGCCTGTCTGCTCATTACCGTGCAGCCCTACTCCAGCTGTACTTATCTGTAATACTTACCCATATTCCTGTCTGTCTGTAAGGGTGTCTACTGTTGTTTACAGGTCACCTTGCCTTTAATCATTGCTAGGGATTGTTCACATGGGGGACGCGACCTGCTACATGTTTGCAGCCAAGGCCATCCCCACCATCAGGGACGAATACCGTCCAATATTTAGACTCTGCACCCTGGTGTGTCAGTCTCATAACATATGTCTTACATGTGATGTGTGTGCTCTACCTCCCTATTGCTTTCTTGAGCATCTACATTATTCTATACAGTTGTTTGAAATGAGCATTAACTCATGTACCTAACGGTGAATTTTCTGCTCGTTTCTTAGTATGTCAGAAATGTCTATGCAAACACACATCATCTCAATCAACAAAGAATTGTATTTTGACAATGTGCACCAATAAATATTATTTATTAAAACAAAATGTTTAAATGTTGTTAGCTTGTCTGAAGAGGTGAGTTTTAAGGGAGCGCTTGAAATTTTTGAGAGTAGAGGATAGTCTTAAAGGGCGAGGAAGGTTATTCCAGAGAGTGGGTGCAGCCCGGGAGAAGTCCAGTAAACGGGAATCAGAGCATTTGTTTAGTGTTAAGGAGAGCTGGATGTCCTGTGAAGATCTGTGAGAGAGAGCTGGGTTATATCTTGAGATGAGTGAGAATATGTATGTAGGTGAGGTCTTAATAATGGCATTGAGGTCAGCAAAATTAATGTGTATTTGATTCTGTAAAAAACAGACAACCAACACAGAGACTGACAGAGTGAACTAGCTCTAGAAGAGCATTTTACAATGAAAATCAGTCTAGGTGTTGCATGCAATATAGACTGTAGAGGGGGCAATTTTATAATCTGGAAGTCCGGTAAGGAGAGCATTGCAATAATCAATGGGGGAGATGATTAACACATGAATGAGAGTGTTTTCAGTGTCTTGTGTGAGATAATTGCATGTTTTTGAAATGTTTTTTAGATGTATGTGAAATTAAGAAACAGATTGATTGATTGATTGATTGATGGAATGATTGATTATAGCAGTGTTGTCAATTGAAATAGAGAGGCAGGTGGGTAACTTTTTTGGCAGGTGGAATTGTTATTAGTCCTGGTGAGAGATGAAAGGATTGGTAGATTTTGTATCATCTGCATAGAGATGATACTGAAATTCAAATAACTTGATCAGCTGTCCAAGGGACATTGGGCTGGATCCAGACTTAAGTAAGTGGTTGAAATTAGTTACTTCTGGGCTAAACCATGTTGATTGCAGGGGAGTCATAATTCATCTGTTGCAAACAGTATTAGAGTTGAGAGGTGATGTTTCCTATCCCAAGTCTAAATAACAGTGTGATAGTAAAGCTGGTCAGTATCTGTGTGCAGTAAGCAATTCAAAGATATATCCCTGCATGCAAAGAATACAAGTAACTTGACTCCCACTGCAATCAACATGGTTTAGCTCAAGAGCAACTAATTTCAAGCACTTAAGTTTGGATCCAGCCCCTCTGTTTAATGTTGTTTGTCTCTTCCAGGCTCTCTCCATTTTGCCTAACCAGTGTTATCACACCTCCACTGTGGGTTTCCTCCTTATATATACAATGGAACACCGGCGCTTCACCTAGTCTAAGCGCAGCTGTCACAATCAGGAGCCTACTCCTGCACAGAAACACATTAGCAAAAGGAAAGAAAGTGCTGAATTAGACCAAAAAGTCTGATTTTATAAAGGAAAATATGTACTGCATAGGCTGATTAGATACACTGGTTCTGTTTAAAAACTAACAATTTATTAAACAACATTCAATAATAATTAGCACCAGAGGTAAAAGGTACACAGTTAGGAACTGATTCAGGTACGCAATTGTACACAGGCATGCCGCAAGGAAACACCCATGACACTCCCCTAACTCATTATTACAAAAGAAAATCCCGCACTGTGGGGTTAAAATACGTACCTGAAAAGTTACATGAAAGAGGGGGGGGCATTTAAATAAGTCTTTGAGGGCGCAGTTACAAAGAATCGCACGTACGGCATACATATATGCACGTAGGTACAAACATAAAGTTAGAGGTGCTCTATGGAGGCTTAAGTCTACGACTGCACGGCTGTGAGAGGAGAGTGTCATGGGTGTTGCCTTGCTATGTGCGTGCGTATAATTGCATACTTTTAAAAAAACGGATCTCTGAATACAGCCCATTATTAATATTATTATTATTAGTAATAAAACATTTGTATCATTAATAATAATTGTTATAATAATAATTATCATAACAACTAGGCTAAAAATAAATGACAGTTTAAAGATTAAGTAAAGAACAGATTGATGGCGCCATCTGCTGGATGAAGCTTGACAGTTACTGATCTTAATAATGATCAATTTCTATCAAATAAATGCAATCCTGTGCTTCCATAACTGTAGAGTTAAATAGCAAAAAAGTATAATCAGGAATAATTTGTGATCCTATCTAGCTGGCAATGACAGTGCATTTCAAGATAGGAGTATATAGGTTATATAGTTCACAATTTCCATCAGTCAATAGGAGTGTGGTTATCAGGGAGAAAGAAGAGAGACGTCTGAACCAGGAACAGAGGTGCATAGGCCATTTCTATAATAAACTAGAGCAATGGCAGACCTACATTTTCAGGGCCCTGAAGGTTGAACTGTTATGGGGACCCCTTCGAAACCGACAGCAATAGGTCAACATTCAACAAGGTCCAAAGGTGCAACAGGTGGAGATGGGGGTTGAGGGGTGAAGTCCTTGAAAATGAGCCATACAGTGAGCCCTTTTGCACCACCCAACGAAGTCTGAGTTACTGTAATTTTCATCAATACACACAGTGACTCTGACAGCAAATCTCTAGTCTGCAACTGGTCGGATCTATATCCTTCTGGGAGCTAGGAAACTGCATAGAACATATGCTAAGATCAATATTAAGCACTTCAACCCATCACTAAAATAAAGAGAGAAGAGAGAGACGCTATTTAGACACTGTACAGAAGAAGAACATCCGTGGACTGGATCCAGAATTAAGTAAGATGGTTGTTTTCTGTGCACTTGGTGTGGAAATTAGCGCATTTCGCTTGTGTACATGCACATACAGAATTTTACAGGGCTGGATCCTGTCCCAATTCTGGCTACAAAGGGCCAGATCCAGACCTACAGCCATATTGGAAACGTGACATATAGAGACTTTTCCAATTGGGCCAGATCCAGACTTACGCCAGTGTATTTACGTTTTCCGAAGTCGTAAAAACACTGTTTTCCATGTTCTGCGCATGCGCGCAGCAGATGTTACGGCCAGAACCTCTGAACGTACTTACGAGACTAAGATCAACAGCGTAACTACGAACGAAGGGTCGTGCCAGCCATTCCACACCCGTAATTACGCTTCGGAGGCGGGGTGAGGCATTTATATCGTACAGTATGGGCTGGGTTATGTAGTTATAACCATTGCGTTGTTACGTCCGGCTGTAGTTACGATGAGAAAAGTTAGGGTAGGGTTCAGTAGGCGTAAGGCAGTGTAATTACGGACGATGGGTGGGAGTGCCCGGTTGCGTAAATACGATCCACGCTAGTTTGTAACACAGACGTAGGTCTGGATCTCGCCCAAAGTCCTAACGATGCGTCTGTCTTCCTGATTGCCCTGATTTCTGAATGATAAAGGCATTATGTGACTCTATGACTGTGCTGCATTTCCCAAATGATTCTGGACTGGATTCACACTCAAGAAGCTTCTGCCCTGCAGTTACAATTTAGTGGAAACTAGATGCAGTATTTACAGGGGTAGCTAATTACCTGGTTCCGGGCATGCCAGGGGGCCCAGACCTGCATTGAAAATGATTGCCATTTTATTTTACATTTTTAGGGTTTTCTGTTAATACATTTTTTTATGGCCACTGTCTCCTTGTTTTTGCTTACTTATTGGGCCGGATCCAGAACTACGTCCGTCTTCCATAGATGGACGTAGTTTAATAAACAGTAGCTACTGCGCATGCGTAGTAGCTATTGTACGTAATCGTTTCGTACAAAAGACCGCATATACGCAATCTACGTATCGAAACGATACGCAGATTACGTACAATAGCTACTACGCATGCGCAGTAGCTACTGTTTATTGAAGTTCTGGATCCGGCCCATTGTCCTTAATGCATACTCTACATAAACTGCATTTTATAGTTTGTCCTACTTGCAAACACCTTTCTAGTATGCACAGTGTAGTCATCACTATCAGCCACCACTAACGCCTGTCCTGTATCTGGTATATTTCTGCCAGTGGTATACATGGCAATGCAGGTTGTTTTTTTGTAGAGGGGTGTCCTAGCACTTTAAACCTGCTAGGCACTCACCCAAGGAGGCACAGCCACATCCCCATGGTTTAAACATTTAAACACATTGGGCCAGATCCAGACTTAAGTTCCCTATAAGTATGATCGCGTAGCGTAGTTATGCTATCGTAAGTATAATGCACTTCCCCGGGCACCCCCCTCGGATACACGTAATTTAGCTAATTTACGAGTCCCAAACCCTGCCTTAACTTTTCCATGCGTAACAGCGTTCTTTTGTATTGGCTTGTCATATGTACCTGCCTAATCCAGCCCATACTGTACAATTTAAATGGCAGTAATTCGCCATTCATGTCTCCAGTTTCCAGTAATTCACCATTCATATGCCTCCAGCTCTCAGTAATTCACCATTCATATGTTTCCAGCTTCCAATAATTTCCCATTCATGTCTCCACTCCCAGTAATTCCCCATTCATATGTCTCCAGCTCCCAGTAATTCCCAATTCATGTCTCCACTCCCAGTAATTCCCCATTCATATGTCTCCAGCTCCCAGTAATTCACCATTCATATGTCTCCAGCTCCCAGTATTTCCCCATTTATATGTCTCCAGCTCTCAGTAATTCCCCATTTATATGTCTCTAGCTCCCAGTAATTCGCCATTTATATCTCCAGCTATCAGTAATTCCCCATTCATATGTCTCCATTCCCAGTCATTTCCCATTCATATGTCTCCAGCTTCCAGTAATTTCCCATTCATGTCTCCACTCCCAGTAATTCCCTATTCATATGTCTCCAGCTCCCAGTATTCCCCATTCATTAGTCTATAGCCTCCCATTTATACCTTACTTACCTTTGATGCCTTTCATCTGTGTCTCTCCTCCGTGGTGTGTGCCATTTTCCAGCTCTTCTGTGTGATGCTGGCAGTAAAACAATCTGTTTCCTATTGGCGGCTGATGCAGTAGTTATACAGGACAGCTGAAAAGGGCTTTGCTATTAGCTCTGCTGTGATGACTGATAGCAGGCCCTTTTCCGCAGCGATAGTTGGACCTCTCTGTGTGAGATGGGGCCACAAAATTAAAGCTTTTATGCCTACGTGTAGTCATCACTATCAGCCACCACTAACTCCAGCTCTGTAGGTGGTATATTTCTGCCAATAGTATACGTGTTAATGAAGGTTGCATTTTTTCTTGAAGAGGGGTGTCCTACTACTTTACACAAAGGGGGCACAGCAACACCCCCAATGGTCTAAGCACATCTCTTTGATGGAGCCCCACCTCTATGTTCCGGTACAAATGTATCTTTTATAATCAACTATGTGTGGGGGGATTCCAGATGTATCTCTATGTTGACAGTAATTTGTAATGTGACTTGAGGAGGTTAAGAACACTACAGTTGCAAATCAAAACAATGGGCTGGATCCAGACTTATGAAGGAGCTTGAAAATAAGAGAAGAAAGTTACTCCTGGGCTAAACCATGTTGATTGCAAGGGAGTCATATTTCATCTGTTGCAAACAGTATTAGAGTTGAGAGGTGATGTTTCC
>WWET01001426.1:214364-246220 GCA_011038615.1 Limnodynastes dumerilii | reverse complement strand
GCGCTCTACAGACTGAATGAGAGCCCCGATGAGCATGCCAATGTTACATGCTGCAGTATGGCAGCAGTGTGTAATGTCCTCATTAGTCTGTAGCAGGGTACTCCAGTCCGTGTTTCTCCTGCTAAGAATCCTAGCTGATGACTTTGCAGCTGGGATGCATTAGCTGAGGATTTGGCTGTGTGCATTCAGCAGCCAATTGGGATGTAGCTCTCCCTTTAAATAGCTTTCAGGTGATAGTTTCCTGGATGGTCATTGTTTCTAGTGTTCCTGTTTTGATTTTGGTTCTTACCCTGTGATTCATGAACACTACCTCTCTGTCTTGTTTATTGTTCCCTTATTACTGTGCCTCTCCTGTATGTGTGAGCTGAGTAGGTCCCCCTGTTTGTTTGGTCTGTCTGCTTGTTATCTGTGCTCTCTTGTGCTATTCTGATTACCACCACCTGTCAGTTTATCCAGTCTGCATGTGTCCCTTTTGTTCCTCTATGCACTTTGTTTTTAGTACTTTCCTTCTGCACCATTCTGTGTATAGCAGTCGGCCTGTGCTCATTCCAACCTATACTTGCTGTACTTGCCTGGTTACTACTTTACATTCTCACCTCAGCTGTACCCACTGGGTTTATCTACTGAGAACTGTGACCTGCTACTGGGGCGCAGCCAACTACATCGCCACCATCAGGGGCTCTGGAGCAGTTTAACTATTGGGGGCACCTGGTAGTTAGACTCTGCGCCTCGGTGTATCAGTCTCATAACAGCCAATTTATGCATACACACCTACAGGACTTACTATCAGAGTTGTGTTTTTGATCTTTCATAACATCTGCTCATCTGACATGGTTTGAATTTTAGAAAGTTTATAAAATGAAATCAATTAAGTCATGTGCCTTGGTAAGGTAAAAATAAAAAATCAGAACATCGAGCCTGATAATAAATGAATTTTAAAGTTAGGGGACTTGCACAAGCCTCTTGCGTAAGTCCTGTAAAAAGTAACATCTGCACATGCGTACGCCAGATGTTACACTATGAATCTTAAGCTAGGAGGTTCGTACAGGGGGAAAAGTGGCACTTGTCTTCCGCATGTTTAATCCCTGCCAGACGGGTGTGGGTCTCCGGACTGGCTGGGATTTCAATTGCATATGCCTCAATGAGGCATAGCAATCGATTCACGGAGCACTGAACTTTCGGTGCTCCAAAAAACTACCCTAACCTTCCCCTTCCATTACCCTAACCTTCCCCTTCCATTACCCTAACCTTCCCCGCAGCCTGACCCTAACCCACCCTCTCCCGCAGCCTGACCCTAACCCTTTATCTCCCGCAGCCTGACCCTAACCCTCCCTTCCCTGCAGCCTGATCCTAACCCTCCCTTCTCCGCAGCCTGACCCTAACCCTTTATCTCCTGCAGCCTGACCCTAACCCTCCCTCCCCTGCAACCTGACCCTAACCCTCCCTTCCCTGCAGCCTGACCCTAACCCTGGAGAGGTTACTCACCTTTCCCTTGGTGCGGGTCCTGCGGCAGCTGCGGCGTTTCCAAAACGGAATGGGTAAATATGCCGATCAGCTCAGGCCCGTAAACACTAAAGCGATATCTTACCAAATGGTCATTTATTGTGTGATCTGGATTCCCAGACACTGTAGGCTGTGGATGGATGATTAGAAACACATTATAGAATATGAGTGCAGCAAATCAAAATAGTACTTTGAATGTTTAAAAAACAGTATATTTTTTAAGGGTACTACGATTTATTTTCATTAATTTTCCACCGAGTTCAATGCCAGTTTAAAAGGGCACATGGCATCAGCGTAAGTGAGTGTTATTCAATTTAGCAAATCAATTCTTTTTTTTGTGGCAAGGATCCCAAATGAAAAAGCTAATTCACTAAATGTTGCCAAGTAACAGAGAGTGTTGCTTGGAAGCATTTAACTCAGTTGGCATTAAATAAAAAAATAAAAAAACACAAAGATAGATGTGTCCGGTAATTGGTGGTTCATCAAGTAATACAGTTTATTTTGTAGAAAGAGAAGCTTTGCTTGACATTTTGTACTATAGATGATACCAGTGGCTGGCAGGGCTTGCTGACTCATGCAGTTCAGCAGCTGGTACGCTACAAGCTGCCTAAGTCTTTTTGGAAGTAACATACCTCATTAAATAACATTAAAATATTTGCCAGTGACATTTCACTAGCAGTAAACATTGGTTAATAATGCAATATTATTAGCATATCGCTACTCATAATTGTTGCCTGGAACATAAGCACAGAACACTTAAAAGATGTGGTGAAACCAGTTTCTGGTCCACTGAGACATGTGACTATAGACACACATGCTTATTTTAGTAATTTTCATGTTTTACTTACTCATCTGATTGGCTGTCAGCTTTAAAGAGATTACAAGAAAATATGTGGTGTTTACTAAGAAGAAGTAAAGCTGGTCATATACTATAGAATGTCCATGGGTTCTGTTTGCGACTACGAAAGACAGATTTTTGAAAATACAGACAGCTGACAGCTAATGGTTGGGGGAGTCTTGGGGTTAGGTTGCAGGGAGGGGATCCGGCATAGAAGGGGAAGTCTTAGGGTTAGGCTAAGGGGAGCAGATCCAGCATAGAAGGGGAAAGGAGGGTTAGGATTAGGGTAATGGAAGGGGAGGGTGAGGATAAGGATTGGAGAAATACTTACCAGTCGGCCCTAGGGATTCTTCCTGGGATCTTCGATTCCCTCGATCCGGCGGGGAAGCAACAATCGGTTGGAAACAGGGTGTCCAAAACCGCCCTGTCTTAAAAGGCCATTCTCAGCGGTAAAGCACACCATGGGTCCTGATAAACACTCCGATAATTGGGATATTGGGACGATATCCTTCCCATCCTGCACCCATCCTAATAGTTTTGGTATAGTGGCAACCCCATTGGTCAGTCAGACTGAATTATTATTCAGTCAGTTCTTTCATACACTGGACATGTGTAGTGTGCAGCCAGATTAATGCCTTTGACCCAGACTTCAGTTTATATGACCTGTCAGATAGAAAGAAAAAACAAGATATATGGCTGCATTGTAATTATTTCAGCTAATTATAATATAACATTGCAGTATTTGTATGTCATATCTAACCAGATTTAACATAATGATCAGAAGCAAATTTCCCATTAGACAAATGTGGCACATACCTAGAGGCGCCCCACCAGAAACAGTGGGGTACAAAGGGAACCTTGAAATTTATATGTAGACGCAAATTTAGATGTTTGTCAGTGATGTGCACATCTGTAAATAGACTCAAAACAGGAAAGGAAAAAGGGGAACAGAGGACCGCAACAAGTTGTGAAAAAATAGAGGATAGTCAAAGTATTGATGTAATAAAACAACACCTTTAATCATAAAAACTAAGGTGCAGCTCAGTATGGCTTAGGAGAAAGTCACAAAAATGTAAGAGAAAAACATGGCAACGGCCAAAAATGGGAGGAGTCATATGTTGCAGAAAGCCATTTGTGAGCGCACACTTAACAGAACCAAAGAATCATGAATGCTCCATTGATAAAAACATATCTTTAATTTGAATTTCTTCAAATATGAACGATTTACTGGTAGTACATCAGCAAATTACTGCACATTTAAGTACAACATATTTTCATAAAAATTGGAAGACAACACAGTAAACAGAGACTCGGCTGCACCAGTATATAAATAATCAAATACAATATCCAATTCTCAAGGATTAGGTGCTCTCCTGGACTCTATAGCTAGATAATATGTACAAAATGAGAAAAAGGGGGTGCACCCTAAAATTAGTACCCCCACATAGGGACTCATAGATGCACTCTAATATAAATATAGAGACAAAATCACATAAAAAATGTAGGCTTTAATTAAACATGATTAAAATAAAGAACATGAATGGGCGAACATGTAGAAACAAAACAGAAGCATATCGTAGTGTGCAGCTATGCTGCTACAACATAGAAATACACATAAAATCAAAGATTAAACATTCCACCTGGGGACCACCGCAAACTAGCTCCTAAGGGAAGGAATCCCTATAGTAGGTAAAGTGGCCGCAAGGACACGCTTCGTACTTTCCAGTGCCCATATCTTACCCTACTCTGGCTGTTCAAACACACGGCGTCCCCCGGCTGGAAGAAAACAAGGGCTGGTAGCTGAAGATTCAAGATGTAATAGTCAGTGCACACAGGTAAACAAATGATGACCGCTACCAGACCGGACACCCGATGCGCGTTTCGCCCAGAACGAGGCTTTGTCAAGGGTGGAGCTAAAGTCTCTAATCACAGTACACAGCATCTAGGCGAATATAGGACCAGATCCAGAGCTACGACCGCTAGCGTATTTTCGCTATCCAGAGTCGTAATAACACAGTTTTGCATGTTCTGCGCATGCGCGCTGCAGATGTTACAACCAGAAACACTGAACGTACTTACGAGCCTAGACTCATCAGCGTAACTATGAAAGAAGGGGCGTGCCAGCCATATGACACCCGTAATTACGCTTCCTAGGCGGGGTGAGGCATTTAAATCGTACAGTATGGGCGTGCTTAGGCATGTAAGTACGTGTAGCCATTGCGGCCAGCCGCAGTTACGCTTGGAAAAGTGAGGGTAGGATTTGGCAAGTGTAAAACTGCAAAAATACATACGACTGAGTGCTTAGTAATTACGATAGCGTAAATACGCTACGCTTAGAAACATAAACTGAACGTAGGTCTGGATCTGGCCCATAGTGTGTAACCTACAAATGGTTTTCTGCAATATGTGACTCCTCCCATTTTTGGGCGTTGCCATGTTTTTCTCAAATTTTTCATATCTGTAGTCAGCAGTGTATAATTGTGGATAATTATCTGTGTTTTACAATTACATTCCATGTTAATGAGATTGAGAGACAACATTCCGAAATATAATTAACCTGACACAGTTTCTACCTTATTACTGCCATTATAGGTTTCCCCTTAACAATGATTCCCTCTTCCAGAATGACATAAAAGATTTCCCATGTCCCAGAACCCATTTAATAGATAGACCTTCTGATGGGTAATCTGCCTCTTCAGGTGCTAGCAGGGGCATAAAAGCTTTTGTCTCTATAAAAAAAGGTTTTTTGGGGGGGATTATGAACAAAAAAAACAAAACAAGCAGAATGTGGGGGGGGCAAACAATAGATGAACAACTAGTACTGGATCCAGACTTCCGCTTTCTCAAGTGTTCCAATATGGATGTAGATCCTACTCTTTAATGGGAAAGAGGAGCGGTTGCATTCCCCACACAGAATGAGAGATTTCCGAAATAGGGTCATCTGAAAGCTCCTTTTTGGATGTCCCTATTTCGAATATCCCTCCATTTTAGAAATTTTTTTCCAGAATGGGATCACCATACTCTCACATTCCTTTTTCGGAAACACAGCCACCACTACTGCAGGACCCGCACCACGGGAAAGGTGAGTAATCTCTCCAGGGTCAGGCTGCAGGGGAGAGAGGGTTAGGCTCAGGCTGTGGGAGCTGGAGGGTTAGTGTCAGGCTGCGGGGGAGGAAGGGTTAGGGTCAGGCTGCAGGGAAGGGAAGGTTAGGGTTAGGTATTGGGTTAGAATTAGGCAAAGGGTTGGGGTAGTTTTCAGGCTTACCTTTCGGAGCACCGTGTTCGGTGCTCCATGGATCGATTGCTATGCCTTATCGAGGCATAAATTAATCGAAATCCCATCCAGTTCGAAACGGCCCTATCAAAATAGGGCCAGTATTTCCAGGGACCCACACCCAAAGAGGAAGTATGTAAATACTACAGAAAGGGTGTACCAAGATCTTCATACTATCCAGAAGTTTTAAGGTAGGGGTCAAGTAGCATGGATGTCTTGATCCGGTCCTTAGGTATTGTGGTTCCAGCCAGCGGTTGCAAATGCTGAGGCTGCTCTGGGCTGCCGAGCGCTGTTTTAAGCTGTCAGCTTCCATCAAGCATTTATCCCACCCAATTCCGCCTGGCTCAGTCTAGTCCTGCCCGTCAAGACTCAAGCCCCATCTCCTTGCTATGGGCCCCAAATCTGTCACCTTTCACCCCTGGTTGCTGCTGAAATGTTTACAGGGTTAGTCTGATGGATTACTTTACATGCTTTAGGAAACTGGCAAATGAGAAAGCGGTTGTAACAGGGGACACTGGATCATTGTGGTCTGGATTCACAGTTTTCGCCTGCGTAGCAGCTTATTTACACTATCTACGTACCATTTCGTACGTAAGACGAAAACTACATACCTGTGAATACAGACCTGTGTGAGGTTTGTCTGATGTCAGAGAGGAGATTGGGGCATAGATAAAAGTTGTGGTTAAGTAAAGGAATGGAGCAGTAATTTTGGCATCTTGTAGGTTGTGTGTGCACCTCTGAGAACAACCATTTTTCGACATACGCACAGCTGACAGTTGATTGTCGGCTGCGTGTATTTTCGAAAAATGATCCCATTACGAAAATCATGCTGCAAACCCACCACTGGACCCGACGGTTTTCTGAAGCTCCTACAAGCGAACAGGTTAATGCAGTGAGGGGATGTAGTTTAGCTGCTCGGAAGGGAGGATTAGGGTAATGGAAGAGGAGGGTTAGGGTTGGAGAAATAGGGCTGGATCCAAACTTAAGTAAGAGCTTGAAATTAGTTACTCCTGGGCTAAACCATGTTGATTGCAGGGGGAGTCAAGTTAATTGTATCTTTGCATGCAGTGTTATATCTTTGAATTTCTTACTGCACACAGATACTGACCAGCTTTACTATTACACTGTTATTTAGACTTGGGATAGGAAACATCACCTCTCAACTCTAATACTGTTTGTAACAGATGAAATATGACTCCTCTGCAATCCACATGTTTTAGCCCAGGAGTAACTCATTTCGAGCACTTACTTAAGTCTGGATCCTCCCCATTGTTCTCATAGTGGGTTTACCGTCAGTCCACATTTTGGGCCATATGCGGCTGGAGTTTTCCGATATGTTCTACTGCGCATGCGCAGTAATTTTGTAACGTAATCTACGTTACTTGTTGCAACGTAGATTGCGTATACGCGGTCTTAAAGGTCACCATGGAAACGGGATTTCACAGCCTGCCAAAGGGTATAAATACACCCCAATGACAGCAGAGCTGTCATTAGCGTCGGGATGTCCTGCGGTGCAGGACATGAGTTGCGTCGGTCCATGGGGATTTTTATTTTTCAAAGACCTTCCCAAATGACTTTTTTATTTATATTTTATAGCTACATATTGCCCATCCTCCTTTATTACTTGTGTGTCTCAGTGTGTGTGTGGCTTTGCTTCACAACTCCAGGGCTTCTGGTCTTCTTTAGAGAGTTCTGCATGATCATTTATTCCATCTAACTCTCATCAACCAATCAGATTCTAGCTGTCATTCTCTAGTATGTGACAGGAAAGTGAGAACTAAAATCTCATTGGTTGCTATAGGCAACATCTCCACTTTTTCTTTTCCATTTTAGTAAATATAGCCTTCACTGTGGAACTCCCGTCACTCCCATCTCTCGTGTGGACTTTAAGTGACTTATTTAACCCCTAAATTCCACACAGACTGTATTATTTAAATGCTTCCCCCTTCCCACCTTATGGAGTTTAGTTGGGTGGAGGGGATGCATCATCCTGTCAGACTAATTTCCAGAAATACGGAACTAAGTTCCGTCCGTCTAGAGATCCATTGTGGAACATTTGGCGTGCGGGATTCAGCTGTCATGTGGGGATATGAAAAATTAGTTTTATTATTTGGGGTATTAAATAATCATTGTTTATTTAAATGGGGGGCATTAAATGTTAAGTCTTTTTTTAATGGTAGGGGCTGGCCCTATATTTTATTTAGTAGCTAGGAGGGGTATTCATTTGTGTTTTGTTGTAATGGATGACAGGGCATGCTGGCACTTGTGGTTCTCCAAGCGCTAGCATGCCCTGCCATCCTTGGACATGCTAATGCTTGTAGCACTACAGGAATCAGCATGCCCTGCTGCGTTAAAGCCATTAAAACTCGGGAAATTCAGTGGTGATGTGAAAGCATCCGACCCAGGAATTTCCCGGGTTTTTTTGCGCTTAAAGCTGTCTCTTTTTTTCTTTTCTTTTTTTTTTTTTACACGGCATCTCCTCCCGGAAAAACCCGGGTTTTTCAAAGTTGGAGATGTGAAAGGGGTATAATAGGACAATGCATCAAAGTCTATATGGAGAAAATGGTGCGTTTGTGTGTGCCGTCCCACTCTGACATTCTATCTGACTTTTTACTCCTCAATTTATGCTGAAAGATATTTCCTTTAAATAGCAGCCAATAGCTCAGAGGCTTCCTATACACAGTAAAATAGCTGAATGGCAAAGCTTTGTATGTAATCATGTGGGATTGAAGCTTCCTGGTCACTTCTGTGTGTTTTAATTAAGCCAACTGAGTGAGACCTGTTGAATATCTAAAAAACAACAACACTTTGATCTACTGATTTGTAATAAGTATTGTAAGTTGTTCCACTCTTCTAAAAATTAAATCATGTTCCTCTGATAACATGATCATATGTGTTAAACTGCATAACAGAAACAAGAAAGAGATACCTAACAGCAAGGGGCTGATTCAGAGTTGCACTTAAACCTTTTTTTGTGCAAGTGTAGACATGAGCAATACCATGTTGAATTCAAGGTTAGACAATTTTAAATTGTGAAACCTGCATTAGAATTAGGAGGTGAAGTTTCTTAGCTCAACTCTAATTTATAGATTAAACATAAAGCTATGCAGTATGTGAGTTCTATGTGTAAAAGTAAAGTATTTTCCCTGCATGCAAAAGATTTTAATTAATTAACACCCCTTACTTTGCAAAAGGGTTTAGCCAAGCTGTACACTTGCACCTTTTTTTACCATAACTCCCAAACTCTAAATCAGCCCTAAGGTGCGAAAAGAAATGCTGACCTATCTATCTCTATGAGGTGGCACCAAGCAGTAAATCCAAGGCCCGGAGTTACTAAACCGCCTGAAAGGAAAAGTGGAGATGTTGCCCATAGCAACCAATCAGATTCTAGCTGACAATTCCCAGAGTTTAGTAAATCTGGCCCCCACTTTTTTTACACAAAAATGGACAAGTCTTATACCTAAATATAAATGCAGGTGGGCCACTTTCACAAGCAACCTCTCCACTCACATGCATTAAAATGTTTAGTTTAAGGTTGAAACCTTATTCAGATTTAAAGCATGATCTAACAGTAATATTACAGGGGAAAATGCTATTTTGTAGCCAGCTTGTTTGGCTAGGAATTCTAAACAATGATAAAAAAAAAAAATCCATCACAGAAAGAAAACAATGGAAAAGGGCTATGGGGGGGATTATTTTTCCCCCATGTATCCAAAAATGACACATTAAGGAATATAAGGATGCTCTCTAGAGATCTATTCTCTACTTGTTATTTCCTGAGAGTTAGTGGCTGGCACTGATCCAGCATCTGCAAACAATGCACATCGTATATCACATGTTATATGCATCTTCAGAGATCTGCTTGTTTAGTGGAGAGAATTACTGTTGATTGCAGCCAGCTCCCTGTCTACATTATGAGCTACTCAAGTAGTGGGGCATGTCTGGTTTTCATTTAAGAGATTGCTGAAAGATTCTGTTATTTCTCAGTTTTAAGTTGACATCAGTTGCAAAAGACTTAAATGCAAACAGGCAAAGGGTTTGGTGTACTAGATCTGTTATGGAACATGCTGCAATGATAGGAATGCAATATTCTACCTGGAGGCCCGGAACACAAATAGGGACTGTCAGTGTGCGGGGGCAGAAGCTGAGGCGTGCAAAGACATGAGATCATTATCTCCCTCCTGGCTGTCTATACTAAATAATCAGAGTAAAATACACTAGTGATGATGGCCACCTGCGCTGTGCACTTCATCAATGATATTAAAAGGAAAAAAAAAAGCATGATTGCCTAGACTTGTCTAAACAAGCAATCATAATAAAACTCAATATTGTGATAAGACTGTATGACAGAGGGCAAGGATGTAACCAGGGAGGGGTGTGAAATAGGGACAGCCACCCAGGGTGAAAAGCTTAAGGGGGTTGCCAGTAAGTTACCTTTTAAGGTTATATTTCTTTGGCACCCAGGGTCAGGGGCACCATTTTCCCTTTTGGTCCCAGGCGCTAAAATTTATAGTTACAAGCGATTCTACAGTGTGATTTCAGAATAAAGCAACTCACTTTAACAGATAAAGAAAAACATACTCCACCTGGCCAAGTTTTAGACAGAAACCAAGCCAAGCCATTATATAACAATTTTATATTTGTCTATAGAAAATTATTGGTTGAAAAACATGGCTTCTGGAGTTTTAGGACCGGATTCAGAGTTTTAGTGGATGTGCAATGTGGATCTGCTAAAACGTACTATTCAGAGGTGCGCTTTTCTTTAGAAACACGCTCCTCTGTAATGGCCGTAAAAAAAAACGGCCTAGGAAAAAAAAAAGGCAGTCAGAGCCGTAATTGGCAAAGCTGACTGCAGGCAATTTTTACTTTCTTGAAAAAAAAATATGAACCCCTTCAACCGCCCCCCCCCCCATGAATAAAATAAATAAATAATATCAGCTTGACAGGGCATGCTGATGCTTGTAGAACTACAAGCACCAGCATGCCCATGGATCCCAGGGTATGTCCTAGGTATGTCCTTGGACACATATTGATTGCCTCCCGTGCAGCAATAGCCCAGCACTGAAAAGATCCTAATCCCCCGACATTATCAATGATTTGTGCTAAAATTCACCACCATTTCATGATGGAGACGGAGGCTATCCCCTACTCTATGGGCACGACCTCCCCTCTGGTTAAATGGGCTCCCTGGCGAGACTTTGAAGACACGCGAGGGGAGTTTTGGGAGAACCCTGCATTGTACCCAACCGATCCTTTGCCATTTAGCCTCAACTAACCATTTAACTCTTGAGGAGTGACCCCTCCTTGACCGGGCGCATAGTATGGTTCATACCTAGGTTGTCTAACGTTACTGATGTGTTTAACCTGTATTTTGATGTATTGCAATTGTGTTTCTTGACTGCTGGCTACTTTGTGTATGCTTATTTACCCCTCCCCCTTCCCCTCCCTCCTTTGTATGCTTATTTTCCCCCCCCCCTTCCTCCTTTCTTTTTTCTGTACCCCTCCCCCAAGAAAAATTTGTTACTAAAAATTATTGATGGAAAAAAAAAAAAAAAAGCTTGCAAGACTAGACCCCCAGCTGAGCAGGTAAGTATGTTTTTATTTTATTTCCCTTTACATTTGGGCATTTTTTTTGCCATATTTACTGGTGGCACTGTACTGCATTACTGAGTATATAGGGGCATTTATATGGCACTGTGGACCTTGGCTGGAAGGTCAAGCTGGCGCTAGTAGTTCTCCAAGCACCAGCATGCCCTGGCATCCATCGGCATGCTGGTGCTTGTAGGTATACAACCATCAGCATGCCCTGTCAAGGCGGTATTTATTCATTTATTTTATTATGTTGTAGCGGAAGGGATTTATTTATTTATTTATTTAAGTTTTTTGTACTTTAACTAATTAACTTTTTTTTTTCCAGCTTTGGTGAGCTGCTCCTCACGTTTATACCATCCTAGGGATGGTGTAAGCATATGGCTTTTTAAGAAGCCACCAGGCAGCCCTGCAAGGACTATTTAAATGAGAAAAACTTTTTTCATTTAAATATCGTGGAACTCCCTGTGCCACAGGTGCAGTGCAGTCTGATGCGCAGAGAGACGGATGGGTACACTTGCGCCAATCTTGCTGTGCGCGCTCCCGATCTGAGCATGCGCAGTGCTCATTTTTGCTGGACTTCCGTCTTAAAAATAGACGGAAGCACCGCTCAATCCGGGCCTTAGTCTTACTCCTTACACTTAAAAATAAAAACACTTTTAATCAGGAATCATCCTTGCAGCAGGCAGCAATCTCCCAGCTGAGGCTTTTTAGTTGTGGATGTACCAGTCCCAATGCAGGCTAAGAAAACATGGACAGGCATTTTCTCTGGACCCAGTGGCAGCCGCCCCCATATTATCATTTCATTTTCCTGTATCAGTAACTCGAACCCTACACTATGAACCCTTCCACATCTACTATTCCAGTTTCCTCACCTTCATTCATAAAAAAAATAAAATTATATATATGAGGAGGTAGTTCTTCAGATGCCTGGTCCGAAAAGACATCTAGAAATTCTGCATACTGAGGGGGAATACCTGTGAGATGGGCCTGACCCAAACGAACTGGATGGGAGAGGCAGAGTCCAGCTCAGGAATCACTCCAACCAATGATCTCACCCTTGGCTCAATCAATGCGAGGATTATGGGCCTGCAGCCAGGGATGACCAAGAACAATTTGCGCCTCCAGACAGCTAATGATGAGGAACTCCAGTAACTCGGAGTGACAAATGCCAATGGAGAGTCGGAGAGGAGTGGTACACTGAAGAATGGTCCCATCAAAGAGAGGTCTACCATCAAGTCTGCAAGCCGTTACTGGAGAAGAGATGGTCTTGGATTCCAGGCCTAGTGACCGGACAAGATTCACATCAATAAAATTTCCGGCGGCTCCACTATCAATAAATGCGGAAAGGTTCAAGCTCTGGGAGTCGAGGTGAAGACAGGCAGGAACTAGGAGTGAGTTTTTCTTGGAGATGAGATGGACACCCAGACGAAGCCGCTCAAACCTCGTCTGGGTTAGGCATTTCCCGACTGATTAGGTTTGTTGGGACAGTTGTCTGCCCTGTGAGCCTTCCCTCCGCAACAAACACAAACTCATGGGAGAAGGCAGGGAATAAACAAAAAGGGATTAACACAGCAAGGTGGGAGAATAGGGAGTGATAACACTGAGGGAAGCTGGCAAGGAACAAGGCTGGATAACAGGGGGCAAACAGTGATCAAGCAAAATGCAATGAAGCAGGACAGAGAACAAAGGCAGGCACAGATACTGATGACAGAGTCTATAACCGGCGCTGGCCAGGGGGCAGAGTGATCTTAAATAGAGGCTGTTAGTCCCTGATAGGCTAGCAGCCGACAGCGCCATGAGGGGAAGTCCCTGACCGCATCAATAATGCAGAGATCGGGAGCTCGCGCCCGCCGGAGGCTGCGGCGTCGCTCGCACCTGGCGTTTGTTTACATGCTGTACTCAAAGGAGAACCGGCACTCAGAAGAAATAGCTAGCAGGTAGCTTTAATAAAGTCTGACGTTTCAGTGTAACAATTACACTTTCATCAGGGAGATAAACATGATATATAAACAGAAAAAAAATTGACAAGCGCTACTAATAAAATAAAATGTGTGTGTGTGTATATATATATAAATATATCTATATATATATATATATATATATATATATATATATATATATATATATATATATATATATATATATATATATATATATATATATATATATATATATATATATATATATATATATATATATATATATATATATATATATATATATATATATATATATATATATATATATATATATATATATATATATATATATATATATATATATATATATATATATATATATATATATATATATATATATATATATATATACACACACACACAGATACAAAAAAGGTACAGCACTCTTGCAATTAACCAGTAACAAGCAATGACATTTTATCTTTAAATTAAAAGTCTGAGAAATTCATTACATACATTTGCAAATATATGATAAGCCGCCAGCCACTTACAAGGCTTCTCTTTTTTGGTCCTAACTCTAATACTGGGTCATTTATCAAGTATTTAATACAAAGGTTCCCCCGAGGTCCCCAAGACAGCTACTCTGAAACAGCACACCCCCTCAGCTGCTATTCCAGACATGCTTTAAAACAAACACACAAAATGGAGTAAACTAGTTTTTATTTTATTTTGCCCTGGACCCAGTAAAATCAAGGAGCCATTGTGCTGATCATATAAGGGAGACATCACTATCCCTCTCTTCCATGCTGAATACATTGATAAACAAAGTGAAGAGACCCAAGCTCCCCTCCTTTCCCTTCTGGCACTTTAATCAGGAGTACAGCCGGTGCTCCACACATCAGTGTCTTCTATCACGGTGCAAGATATCAATAAAGTTTATACAGAATAAACGGCTTTTTGGTTAAATGTTTACACTTTCCATGCGGGTCCGGAGGGTGTATTACAGATACATATAAATAAATGTATCAGAAAGTATTACATGGTGTCACTTATACTTGAGGGAGGGCACAGGAGGGGCCAGCTATAGGTAAGGGGAGGGAGTCAGGCAGGTGTAGAGGAGGAAAGGGCAGGAGGCGGGAGCAGGTGGTGACGGGAAGAGGAGCGCGGCTGTGCGGGTCACTGTGGTGTGGGAGGTGCGATGATACTTCCACAGAGGTGGGTGGTTACACTTTGGAAAATATTGGCGGTTTAGTAGGAATGGGAGTGGCTATAACGGGATAAGGGCGTGGCTACATCAGGACAGAGGTGCGGTTACACTGGGGTTCATACTCGCTTTGAGGCATGGTTATCCTGAACCTGACTCCGCGAGGGGGCGGAGTTTCACGGGATAAGAGGCGTGGTTGGTTATGTTGGGATTGACAGAGAGGCGCGTTTATCCTGACATAGAGGCGTGGTTATACAGAAGTCTCTACCCTATCCTGGACTTTTAGGGCGTGGTTAAGGTGAAATAGGGGAGCTGATCCCGGCACAGACGATCTAAGTGAACCTGGTCTTGGTCCTAAACCTGGTCCTAAAGGCCACTTGGTTTGGATGTAGACTATTCCATATAGTTTTGTCACATGATAGTGACAGCAGTAGATGTGCTTTAGCCCATTTTGATACTGTGCCAGGGATAGAGGAGTGGTCAGGCTGGGGCAGATCCTGGGATAGAGGCGTGGTCAGGCTGGGGCAGAGACTGGGATAGAGGCGTGGTCAGGCTGGGGCAGAGACTGGGATAGAGGCGTGGTCAGGCTGGGGCAGAGACTGGGATAGAGGAGTGGTCAGGCTGGGGTAGAGTCTGGGATAGAGGAGTGGTCAGGCTGGGGCTGATCCTGGAATAGAGGAGTGGTCAGGCTTGGGCTGATCTTGGAATGGAGGAGTGGTTATACTGGCGGTGACACTGGGAGGTGCACCCAGGAGCCACTACCCTGCTTTGGAGATCTCAGACTCATGGAGCGGCTGCAGCTGCTGGGGATGCGGCTGGGGCACATTTGATCCGTGCTGTCTGTCATCTGAGTTGCTCCGGAGTCGCGGCGCCCCTGCCTTTGTTGTGAGATTAGTGTTCCTGGTGTACTGTGACTCCTCTCGTGTAAGGTGCATGCTGTCTCGCCTCCGCTTTGTTGTGGCAGAGTGACCCCTGAGTGTTGGTGCATGTAGTTTTGCACCTCTGTGTGTAGAGGTGTGTGCCCCCCTCCCCTCAGAGTTGCCCCTGGTCACTCCTCCTCATCATCATCATGCCGGATCAGATCAGTGTGTCGGAATTTATATCGGAGACCAATGAGGATTATAAGTCTCCCACCGCTTCTAACTTCACCACCAGGCTGACCCAGTGCAGGAACACAGTGGCAGCCATTGAGGAGGTAAGCTTGGCCACTTTTGTTTTTGGTGAATAACGAACTATTCTTCAGGTTCCAATTCACATTTGTAGTCAGGTGTCTGGGTTATGTGTTCCTATATCCCAAAGACTTTGGCATGTTATAAACTCCTCCATGTCCATGGATTGCCTGAGGACTAGTGAATTTGCATGAACTGTGGAACATAGGGTTTTACAAGCCATGAGGGGTAAATTGATGACCCCATCAAATCATTTGTGGTAGAGGAACAGAAGGCCTGCAGATAGGTATATGCCAGTCATGACACCACACCTATTGTACCTGACCCCTAGGATACAGCAGCCAGTGTTCACTATACGTGTGTGATACTGATATCAAAGAGCGTTGTGGAATAAATTAGATTTTTTGGGGGTATATCAGAGCCGTAACTAGAAATTTTAGTGCCGGGACAAAAAGGTAAAATGGTGCCCCCTGACCCTGAATTCCAAGCCAATTTAACGATATATATTAACTTACTGCTGCCCCTCTTAACATTTGCGCCCTGGCGGCCGCCCCTAAAGCACACCCCTAGTTACGGCCCTGGGTATGTAATATAACAGATCACTGTGATGCCAAAAAATGATGCAGAACTTGCCACACATAGCAGTTGACTGAAATGACTTTTTGTTTACATTTGTATGCCATTAAACATTATTTTAGAGCATATATTTTTTAATTGTCATTTGTCTCAAGGACCTTGTTGAGATCTTTTAATTAACTTATAAGTTCAATGAAAGGTTTAGTAAAGCCACTGAAGACTATAGATCAGGTTTGACTGCTAAATTGGGCATGATATTAGTACTGTAAAAATAAGTGTAAAATATGGTAAATATTCACACATTTTTGTGAGACATTTTACTCATTTTTTTGCATCTGCAATATATTTGTACATGTGTGGGATATTCATAAGCTCTACAAACTCCATTTATTTGTTTACTATTAACATTCTACTTCACTGGGTCACTGGAGCTTGCTGTTGAATATGTCTGAAATATAATCCTTGCAGGGATAACTTGTGGTTACAATTTTAGGATGTACATTGGTACAATTGCCCCCTGTAGTGTAACAATCCTTCACATTCCTCAATTTAGTGTCAGTACTAAATTGACTAAGTCCTTCATTGAAGATGCTGAGGTGGGATTTTGTCATTGATTTAGTAAATACCTGAACGATCTCTATCATAGAGAAATGAGATATCTGTGTTGTTGGATCGCCTGACAACAGTGAGAACTAATTCCCTTTTCTATTTGACAATATGATGTACCCTGCTGAGGAAATGCACGCTGCTGTTTCTTATTTAGCAGGTTTATTGTTAAATAATGCTAATGTTTTCCAAATGAGAAGAAAACGCTATTATGTCTTATTATTGATGCTCTCAATTGGATACATCCATAAAAAATCTTTCAAGGCCACCGTGATCAGCCAGCCAAACCTGTTCTGATTTCAATCAACGTGACTTCTAAAACTATGCAGTCCATTCCTTCTGTTTTTCATCTTCATAGTACATTATATTCTGTTCAGTGATCTAGCATAGCATTATTGTATCACTAATAATTACTGAAGCTGTCATTAATAAAATGTTATTAGATTAAAGGAGACAGTTGCTGAAATTGCCTAATTTCAATTTGTCACATTAAATATCATTAACAATGTGACATGAAAAGCTCTGACTCCAGGGTGTGTTGTTTGTGTGTTTATAGGGCAGTTCTGTGCATATAACATAGCGCTCTTGTTTTTATATTTCAAATCACTGTACTTTAGCCAAGTAGTTTTCTGGTGGCCATGCTCCTGTGGGCATATCTTGCCTTTTTTACACACAAGTAATCACCTCAATCATTTTACCATGTATTGTTGCTATACAAAATGGTTTAAAAAGCAACAGCCTGCTCTTCGTTTATTTTGTATAGTGCAATTTTTGTGTGTGGGTCCCCGGAAAGAACGGACCTATTTCAATAGGGCCGTTTCCTCCCAGCCAGTTTCGAGCTGGCTGGGATTTCGATTGCTTATGCCTTGATGAGGCATAACAATCGATCCACGGAGCATCGAACACAGTGCTCCGAAAGGTAAGCCTGAAAAGTACCTCAACCCTTCCCCTAATTCTAACCCCCCCTTTCATTACCCTAACCCTAATTCCCCCTCTCCCGCAGCCTGACCCTAACCCTGGAGAGGTTGTTCACCTTTCCTGTGGTCCGGGTATTGCGGTGGCGGTGTTTCTGAAAAGGAATGGGTGGGTATGGCGATCGGCGTACTCGCCAATTCTGAAAAGAAAATTCTAAAATGGAGGGGTATTCATAATAGGGACATCTAGAATTTTGGAAATCCCTCATTCTATGCAGGGAATGCAACCGGTAATTTTTTGCAGTTTTAAAGTCAGTAATTAGTGTTTTACATTACACGTTATGTATTGTGTTGTAATAGATATATACACTCAGGTCCCTCTCCCGCAGCCTGACCCTAACCCTGGAGAGGTTACTCACCTTTCCTGTGGTCCGGGTATTGCGGTGGCGGTGTTTCTGAAAAGGAATGGGTGAGTATGGCGATCGGCATACTCGCCAATTCTGAAAAGAAAATTCTAAAATGGAGGGGTATTCATAATAGGGACATCTCATTCTATGCAGGGAATGCAACCGGTAATTTTTTGCAGTTTTAAAGTCAGTAATTAGTGTTTTACATTACACGTTATGTATTGTGTTGTAATAGATATATACACTCAGGTATAGACTTCTGATCTATCATGTGGTCCTCAAAGAAAAGGTCCGATAGATCTGCTAGTACTTGTGTCCATTAATCTGTGTGTTTGCTTTATGTCTGACACTTGCATGCATGATCGTCTGATGGTTAGGGTCTACCTTATCATTTCTGACTTTACTGTAAACTCCGCCCGGCCCTTCTGTTCTATTGGATTGGATTGGATTCAGTGCTCTTGGAGCTCAGCGGTCCCTGCTGTATCCAGCGTTCTGTGCGGGCTAGTGGAGGCCATTCTCCTCCCCCGCAGAAGCACATGATCCGTGGATCTTGCGTTAAGATTTCAGAGTCTTCCCAGTTTAAAGTTGGGACAGCTCGGAAGCCTGGATATAGAGGGGGGCGCCCAGCCTGTTTCTACTGTACGCTTTACAACGTACCCCATAACACTTGCTTTGAAGATGTAGGGCTGGATTCACAACATCGGACGTATTGCATATACGTCCGGTGTTTCCCGATATTTGATACTGCGCATGTGCAGTATCTTTTTCACATAAGCTACGTAACTTTTCGTTACGTAGATTGCGTATATGCGATCTGAAATCAGTTTATCCAAGAGGAGAAATTTGTCTCTTGGCCACTAATTCCCTGCATCTGCTGAAACCGCAGGGAAAGTCAGGAGTGCTTCTGTCCCAGCAGTTCCAGTAGGCGACAAGGGAAGTGGGTTTGGGTCCCCTCCCTAATGGATATACTGGCTGTTGCTCTTAATGTCATTCTGGTTTCCAGGTCCTGTAGTCGCAGTGGGGACCTGTATTTATCGCTCTTTCTTTTTTTTTTCCATACATATATTTTGTGATGTAGAGGTCCTTCATTCCAACCTGCGTTATGGCATATGCAGACTCTTTGGGTCTGATTCAATTAAACGCAAATAAAAAACAAAAAAACGCGGGTATAAAATACGCACCGTTCGCGCGAAAAAATAACCGCTATTCAATTAGAAATGTCCCACCGCCTCCAACGCGCGTTAAATGGACCATGAGCGTATTTGTTAGCGCTCATTTTTGTGCTTACCTCCCGTTATAAAAATACGCGCATGTATTTCTGTATCTTTACCCATGCAACACAAATGTCAGCACAATCACTTCCCATAAGCAGCCCTGCCGTCATATGTCTGTAATAATCTATTTAGGACCTTCTGCACTTGAATGTCAAAAATTAGACTGCAGCAACTCAGTAATAACGTATTATTGTTGAAGAGAATAATATAAAACAACTTTTTCTGATTGTTGTTTTTTTAAAAACTTCTGCCAGCGTAATATTTCACTTTTCAATCTTCTCTTCTACTTTTTAGTTATTTTTTAACCTACAGCTATTTATTTGAGTTGCAGGCTGCATAGATTTATGTGGATTATCACATTTCTTTTGCCACTGTGCTGGGAGGTGATCAGGAGCATAGAGGAGCTGTACTGTTGAATCTTTTCATGAATTTCACCCTCACATATCATAATACGCACCTTGATGAGGTGCGCAAAAAATAATGTAAAATAACGCGCAAATTTTAACATGTGTAATGCAATTGAATTGCAAAAATTCGCACTTACAATGCATTTAAATAGGGACAAAAAATAAGTGCGATAGACCAAAAAAATACACGAAAAAAAACGGAATTGAATCGGGACCAAAAAATACGCGTGAAAAAAAATATGCAAATTAGCAAAATACGCGGAAAAAATTCACTTTGCGCTTAATTGAATCAGGCCCTTTAAATCATGTGAAATCTCAATTTGTTTATATCCCTGTTTTGCATTATTTATGATATGGAACAAACGTTACAATAACTTATGTCAATACTGAAACCTATTTTCATAAGTGCTTTGTTAGTCAGTGTATTGTAATTAATAAGAGTACATGCATATAGGCTGTCTCTGTTATGTTTATTTTTATGAGCATGTTTTTTCAAATGAGAAACTCCCACTCAACAGCTAAAATATTAGGCACCCATTTATACCCCTGGGGGTATTTGATAATGGTATACATCAGCTTTTCTCAACCTTTTTTTATAGGATTACCAGTTGTCCACTATGGAATCCTGTCAAGTAACAGTTTGCAGATCATGTAGACATGTTCCTACAACCCATACATATATTTTCAGAGTTGTATTTTGTTTCAATATTTTTGCAGTGATTTTAAAGTGCATTTTATACATATGCCAATTAGACCCAAAGATATGTTTATTAATTATGTCCTTAGCCACTTGGTATTGTATTTCCTTAAAACCTTGCTCAGGTGCCCCTGACAGTTGTCCATGCACCACCAGTGGTACGAGTACTAATACTGGTACCACTGGTTGAGAACCCCTGATATAGATGACAGATGGTTGTACTATGCTGCTATGTTGTAATTTTCTCTCCAGGGTCTGAACCCACTTCTTTATAAATGCCCACCAGAGTCTTCTCCCAACTCACCCTACTTACATCTTCACACTGGCTCACCCCACCCAGTTACCTGCCTGTCCCTATATAGGTTATAGTATCTCACAAGATGCCCTCCCTTCTGTATTTTGTTTCCTCAATCAATGGAAAGACTGCATATACGCAATCTACGTATCGAAACTATACGCGTATTACGTACAATAGCTACTACGCATGCGCAGTAGCTACTGTTTATTGAACTACGTCCGTCTATGGAAGGCGGACGTAGTTCTGGATCCGGCCCAATGTCTTTTTCTATTGTCTATGCAAATATATACCTGGGCACAGATCTAGCCTGTGTTGATTCCTGCCTGTTTTGTCCCCTAATTATCTGTCCTCCGTTTACAGTGAGAGGTGATAGGTTGCAATGTACCCTATGAAAGGTGTTTCAGCTTTCGTTGCTGTGTGGTGAGATGCATTGATTGCATTGTCCTGTAACTTGCAGGTGGTGTGTGACTAGATATTTGGCAAGGTGCATCATTGTGGAGCATCATTTGCGGAGGTGCATTAATATGCAAAACACAACAGAAGGAGTTATCTAAGTGAAAAGTCGCTCAGAGAATTGCTAATGTGTGATTTCATTCACATAACTTATTAAACCAGTGCCTACGCACAGTAAGATAAGGTACCTAAAAATGGGGGGGTGGGTTAGGGGCAGGACAAGTTGGTTATCTGCGGTTCTGTACGCACCTAACTCGCTCTTAAGTGTGAATATGGTCCGCTGACCCTAGACCCTATTTGACTTAAGATTTATGATATCCTTGGATTGGACTGAATTAATAGGGTCCTGCGTGTGGACCTCTGGCTGTAGGATCTCTGTGCGATCCTGGCTATTGTAATATCTTTTGGGTTTCCGCATGCAGGACCATACCTTAAAACGGGACCAGTGCATAAAATAGGATCATGAGTAAGGGCTTGAGGATGCAGATCCATACGTGTGCACACATGAAGATTGGGGTCTTTTCCACACGCAGCAAGTACTAAATCTGGGTCTGGTCCTTTATATTTATCACATTTCGATTGGGCTGTTCTCTCGGATATCGATTTATTATTCCTCGATGAGGCATAGCAATCGATCCATGAAGCACTGCACACGGTGCTCCAATAGGCAAGTGGGGAAAAAATAGCCTTTCCTTAATTATAACCCTAACCCTCCCTTAGCTGCAGCCTGACAGTAACCCTCTTTTCCCCGCAGCCTGACCCTAAGCTTTCCTTCTTAGCCTGACCCTAACCCTCCCTTCTCTATAGCCTAACCCTAAGACCTCTTTCTCCGCAGCCTGATCCTAACCCCCCCTTCTCTATAGCCTAAACCTTAGACCCCCTTCCCCGCAGCCTGATCCTACCCCCCCCCCCTCCCAACACTAAAAGTCCCCGGAGAAGTTACTCGCCTCTCCGGAGCGGTCATCTGCGGCAGGTCTGCAGCGACATTTAATGGCTGCATATGCTGATCGGCACACTCAGCCATTGGCTTCCATTCAAAATAGAGACAGCCGAAAAGGCTTTCTCTATTTCTAAAAGCAGCTGTTTAGACCAGGGACTTGCAACTATCCCGATTATTAGCCTCTGCTGCCTCGCATGGGAGAGGATTCCACTTCAACTAGCATTTCAGAGAAGCCCTTTTTTCCCACACACTTCCTTTATACGCCTCATGTTCTAGTACATCTCTTCCTTTTCAAAAATTCCTCCCTCCTCTACCTGATTACACCACTTGATAGATTTCAAAGCTGATGTTCTCTGCAAAAATACTCAGAGCCTCATCCTTTCTTTCATAGACATTCTTCTTGTTGCTAATCCTTTTCTGAAAATTCACAGGTATCGCACATGTCTGTTTTTGCTGTCTCACGCTGTTATGTATTAAAGCCATAAATAAGGATGGGCTTAATAGTTTTTTAGAAGTAAAAATTGAGAATATTTACATCATGGCATGAGTGGTAGGAGGTTTTAATTTTGATGTAAAAAAATGGTAAAAGGTATCACAGCGTTGATACAAGCCATTATATCTAGTTGTTTAGTTAAATACAGGGCTTATCAAATTTTTGGAAGAATTTAGGGAACAGAGCGAAACTTGGGGTCTGGAAATATATATAATATTTATATTATAATGTTCCATTTTGCCTTCAATCCAGTCACCAGGTCGCATTTTATAGTGGCATTGTAAGATGTACCTTGAGACTTAGACAGAGGGTTGGATTCACAGATACGATTTTGCTTCTTTTTCCGTGCGTATTTTTAGGATCGTGTTAACTGCGCATACGTAGTAACTTTTTTACGCAAGTTATGTAGGATTTAAGCACGGAAGTCCATTAGGCACGGATTTAAAAATCATACTTAGTGACATGTAGGGAGGGGCGTGGTATTCTTCTGTACGTGCGAAATTGGGTGTTGTAATGCATTTAAATGGCCTATAGAGGGCGGGGTTAGTAATGTACGCACGTACCTAAGCAACTTAGGCACGTAAATACACCCGTAGAGTTAAGGGTGCCCTATGGAAGCGTAAGACACCAAAAATCCATCTGAGCAAGGGGAGTGTCATGGGTGTTGCCTAGCAACGTAGGTGCCTATATTTGCGAACTTATTTCACCCGTATCTGTGAATCCAGTCCCCAGTGGTCAGTGCAGTCTGTATATGGCTGATATTTCTTATCATGCGGTTGGCTTAAAACAAATAGCTGTACTCCTATCATAAATTACTGGCACACATGAGGGAGGATGATGCGGTTTCTGATTCAAGCAATCTTAATGAATCACAGATTCGTATAACTATACGACGCATGTAAATATGTTCTACATATGAAACATGTGCTGTAACTTAGTTCCCCTATCTGGATGTTTCAGGCTTCTGCTGTTGGAAAAGTTGTTTGTCAGGTTCATTGCGGCTGTGATGTATGTGTTTAGAATGCAAATCTCTGTCTAGGCGTGTTCTCCTTCTATAGTACAAAGATCCCCTTACCGCTGTGTAGTGAGTGCAGGCTGTGTGTGCCAATTGGGAGATTTCCATAAGAAAGAGTGACATGAGTAATTACAGATGATTTAGAAATTACAAGCACAGCAGTGACAAATGCCTGCTGCTTGTTGATTTCTTTGGCAGACTTGTACAGGGTAATGCTCCTCCAGTCACCCATTTCCTCTCACATTTATTGGTGCTTTATACCTGGCTATCATTATAGGGCTGGTAAAGTGTTCTATTAGGAACAACAACAGCAAAGATCTGCACATCAGCAAGACTATGAGACTGCAGAGGGAGGCCAATTTCATAAGTGCGCACAGAATTCCAGTTTAGAGGTGACATTTCAAGTTCAACTTTAAATAACCATTTTTAAACTATTGCATATTTGTGTACAATAAACATCTAAATATTTTCGCTTCAACCAAAATAATCGCTCTGGTGTATGGTCAGCTCAAGAGATGAACTCTTGAGCTGACCATTATTATTATTAACGTTTATTTATAAGCGGCGTGGGTCTCTGTTGCGATAGGGCCGTTTCCTTTATGCCAGTTTCGATCTGGCTGGGATTTCGATTGCATATGCCTCGATGAGGCATGGAGCACCGAGCTTTCCCCCCTCCTGCAGCCTGACCCTAACCCTCCCTCCTCGCACCCTGGAGAGGTTACCCACCTATCCCTGCGGTATTGACGTGGTGGCGATATTTCTGAATAGGAATGGGTGAGTATGCTGTTCAGCATACTCGCCCATTCTAATAAAAAAAAATTCTAAAGCAGGGACTATTCGAAATAGGGACATCCGAAAAGGAACTTTTAGATGTCCCTATTTCGGAAAGAAGATTTTCTAGCTGGGGACTGATGACTATTTATAAGACGCCGTACGGTATCCGCAGCATCGTACAGAGGCAATAGCAAATCCAACAGTTACATATACAATACAATAATTAACAGGGTATAAAAACATGAATAAGTAATACATGTGCAAAGCAAAAAATAAAATACAGTACGTAAATAGCGGAACAATATGTAAGGAAAATAAAGATGCTGGATATGTGTGTAGGAGCAGATGAGTAAGGAGAGAGAAAGACAATAGAGAGAAAAAGGTGGGAAGTGATGAGGTCAAGGTAGAAGGATGATGACAGAAGGGAGGAGAACCCTCCTTATAAGGGCTAACGTGCTAAGTGAGAGAGGGTAAACAAACAGTAGACACAGTGATGAAGATAGGGAGGGCATTAAACGAGTATTGGTCTAATCAGGCCAATAATAATCGCTGTAGTGAGTGGGCATGATAGTTGTTTCAAACGGGCAGTAAGTGTACAAGAAACACTCTTGTACGATTATTTGACCAGCTCACTGAATGGAGCAAGTGCTTTCCTCTTCTGCCAGTCCCAACAGAGGAGGTGTATTGTACAGATATCGGGACCTTTCCCTTGTGGGAAGTCATCCTGTTTACCGGGCTACCTCCTGCTGGGCTCGAAAGTGGGGCTAGCATGTGGCCAGCTTTATTTTGCAATATATGATATGTAAAAATTTGCATTTGCATTTTTTCTTTTTAAATCCCCTCCTTATAACTTTGGATCATCCCTTTCATGTGAGAGCAGACCTCAAAATTACAAAGCACACACTACCAGCAGACCAAAAATGTCCTGTAAAGGCTTTTACCAGGTGTAATAAAGAAACACAAGATTTGATGGGCCAAAGAGCACAGGCAAGGATTGGGGAAGTCAATAGAGAAGTTTTTATACGGATGAGGTTTGCCACTGAGAATGGGCCATTTTTGACACCATATTTCCGAGGAGGGAACAAAATCGGATGTTCCTGCCCCACTGCAGACAGGTAAGCACTGATCCCTATTTCCCTGTGCCGCTGTGAAAATAGCACTTATAAAATTTCACAGTTAATTGTCACCTGTGTCTGTTTCGCAGAATGTCAGAAACTAGACATTTACACTGCAGGACCCAGCAGTTCCAGATGCTCCAACAGGTTTGTGCAGGGGAGAGGATGTGGTGTAGCAGGGTAGTCCTAGGTTTAGGCTGCAGGGAGAGAATGGATGGGATAAAAGGGAGACTAGGGTTAGGCTGTGGAGAGGTAATGGATCGGGTAAGTTGAAGGTTCTCTTTATCTGATCCATCCCCTCCCCGCAGCCTATTTATTTATTTATTTTGGTCTTCTGCTTCTCATAACCGTGTATACCGCACAGTGCTGTCTCTACCAACATATTTCATGTTTGTCATCAGTTGTACAATCTTACAGATTGTTGTCATCTACCTACATATTCATTTATCCAAACTTTGTAAATTTGTGACATTTTTTTTTCCTTTTTTCACTGTTTATCATTCATGACACAGTTTAAAAACGTTGAAATTAAAGTAGCACACTGTTAATAAATATAAGGAAGACATAAGATTTGTATTTGTGTTTGTTTTATGGAAGACAGGAATGGCTTCTATCACTTCAGTCTTTTCCTTTGGTCATCATGTGTTGTTGTGTTTTTGCTGTTCATAGAACTTTGTAGAATGAACTTCTCAGAGCAGAGATAACGCTGGCTATAGAATGTGCCTCGTGATGTCACATGCTCCTGACGTTCTGTGTAGGTAGTTATATATGCATATGCATTGTTGTGTACATTTTAGACCTGCAGTGAGTTTTTTCCAGTAACTCTTTACATTTAATTCGGTGCTGACCACAGCTTTTTTAAGCAATAGAGAGAGAGAAGCTTGATTGTGAATGGTCTGGCTGTGTTGTCATAGTTCATCACCTTTTGACTTCTCCACTTAAGAAGAATGCTGTGATACTAGTGGAGTATTGCACAATTCTGATAATGATACTGTGTGAGCTCAGCTAATATTCAGCTTATCAACTGACCAACAACTAGTGACCTTGATGACTGGTGATGAAACATACCTGCAGAGGCATGCCATTAAATCAGGGCTTGACAAATACATGTCTCCAGAGCGACCAGAAGTTGGAGCTTGCCACCTGGATTGATAAACCTTTTTCTCCCCTGTTAAAATTGATAGGAGCTTCTCTCCCAGCAGTTTCAGTGTATGATGGATTAGTGGCTACAGGGTGGCCTCCTAGATGCTAACAGATTTTTTTATGTAAGTCCTGTTTGTTACCACCAGTCATGTTATAATGATTATTAAACACTATGTAATATGATGGTGCTATATTAAACACCTGTTAATAATATATGTTTGTTTATTTATTTATTTATTTACAGGGGGCTATTTTTGACGGAACATGTTATGTGTCTGTCGTATTGTAAGCACATGCATGACTGTTCATATAAAATTGTCTGTTAAATACTTGGAACCGGATTTATAACTACGTTATTTTTAAGTTT
The DNA here is from genome assembly GCA_011038615.1 of Limnodynastes dumerilii. Taxonomy (NCBI): domain Eukaryota; kingdom Metazoa; phylum Chordata; class Amphibia; order Anura; family Limnodynastidae; genus Limnodynastes; species Limnodynastes dumerilii. The sequence continues at coordinate 219,242 of WWET01001426.1, read as the reverse complement.
AATTCTTCTAAGACTGCATGTACGCAACCTACGCAACGAAACACTTCGCAGATTGTGTAAAATATTTACTACACGTGCACATTAGTGCAGCACTTAGAAATAGGCACGTAACTTAAAAATAACAAAGTCGTGAATCCGGTTTTTGGTGCCTAAATTTTTGTGCTTGCTCCTAGATTCTAACAAAAAATTTGTTGAGCCCTGGGTTCATTTTTATTGTGGCTGTGTGTTACTGAGCTCCGTAATATGCCTGAGATAACTAGAAACTTTATACCATGTGTTCTCAACCAGCAGTACATCTATTACTGGTGGTTCACAGACCACTATTTGGTGGTTCATAGGGTAGTCGGGCTGGAGGTAGGGACATCCATCAGTATTTTAACCAGGAGCCATCGAGTTGGGCCTAGCTCTCGCGGTGCTCCTTTCTCCCTATGTAGCGACTTTGCCCATTTGAGAGTGGAGTTGCGTAAGAGCAGAAGCAGCAAGAGGAAGAAGAAATGGCACAAAACAATGTAAAGTATGTGTAAATATATGAAAATACATGTTCGGCAGACTCGTTTGACAAAACCACTTATAGGTAAGTGTTCATAGCACAAAAATGAAAACTGGTTGGCTGCTGATCCTCCACGCTTGAGAGACGTGGCGCATGATGTTGACCTTGTTAATGATAATGGTGTGAATGCTGGCGCTGTAGGTAATGTCTAGCCTGCCCTTGGTATAGGGGTATAACCCCTTGTTATGATATCGCTGCCCCCAGAGCAATAACCCTGCTCGGTTTATTGACTTAGTTGAGGTTCGAGGCTTATGGGATGCGGCGCTGGCATACGTAGCGCTTCGTTACGTAGATTGCTTATATGCGGTCTTAAAGACCACATCTACGCAATTTATGTAATAAAAGCTACGTAGATTGCGTCAAATAGTTACTACGCATGTGTAGTAACTATTATCGGTAAATTAAGGACGCATGTGCAATACATCCGGGGCCTGATTCCATAATGGGTAACTGGTACTCACCAAGAAAAGGCTGATAAGCAACGGAACTGCCATGCTGTAAAGAATTCTGCCGAAACTGAATTCCACAACTGTCTCCACCTTCAAAGGCCTGAAATCAGGCAATACTTGCACCCAATCAGCATGTGTCGTATTTATATTATGTGCTGAGATATGCATCAATGTGCTGCATGCACCTTTATACTTAACTGCCAATACCTGATCTTCCAAAATAAAGACTACTGTAATATTTATATATAGATTGCCTGTTTTAAGAAAAAACTATTTAGTATCATATCATCACCATGTTATCATATTACTGGAATGCGGACAGGCATGCAGAATATTTCAGTAGAATGCGCTGCTCTGGTGGGAGACAAAGACCTGTCTACTCCTGTGATGGTAATAGTGAGAACAGCTCTGCATGTCACAAGGGCAAGGTCTTCATGTAACAGGCAAACTGAAGGTTAATTAGTGGAAGGTGCAGGGTTCACCCATGACACATAGTTTATGGTGTGAAGCTCTTGGAAACAATGACCCATTTTCAGACCTCTGTTTTCTGTGCCCGTACGCCTGTAACTAACCGATTGAAGTTACTGGGCATGCGTAGTCCTTTTTGTACGCCATTTATGTAGCGTCTCGCTGCGTAGATTGCGTACACGTGGTATTAAAGACAGTGTGTATGCAATCTACGTAGCGAGGCACTACGTAAATAGTGTACAAAAATACTACGCATGCACAGTAACTTCAATCGGTTAGTTAGAGGCGTACAGGCACAGAAAATGGAGGTCTGAATACGGGCCATTGTGTCGTCAGAGTTTGTTGTCGGATGCAATTTACTGTTTTAGCTGTACAGAACGTGGAGAAACCTTTTGGATTGAGGCTAATACATTTCTTGAATTAATCAGGCTTTTGGGTCTCCCAAGAAATGATAGCTTAGTATGCGTTGCTTTTATAAGATGTAAACAAATATTTGTATTGTCTTCGGCTGCCGCTGCTTTTGTTCAGTGTGTATGGAATTTGCAGTGCAGTTTTTTCTGAAGAAGATTTCAGCGGTGAAAGGGGCCTATTCATGGAGAAATGGCCGCTGTCCTGGCATCTCGTCAGTCTGGCTGCACCACAAAATAACCACAACCCACATGTTGTAAACACGGCCCCATGGTCTTTAAAACTAGGAAATGGGTAATTATGGCTGATTTATGTCACATCGAGAGGTCTTGTGCTGCAATAACTACACTTCATCATTTTTTATAATCTCATTGTACTAGACGTTAGAAGCGGAGTGTTGGAAGGCAGCCGATGTGAAGAGCATTGTCCCGATAGACAGTGTCCAGAGCAGATGTCTCCCAGAGCTGCTTGCAAGCTTGGAAATAAAGCTCTGTCAGTAGTAAGCAGAACTCCACTCATTCTGATCTCCGTGGCAGCTGCCACAACACTCTGCCACTCCATAATGGACTGTGGAAATAGAGCTGCTATAATAAGAGAAGTTGGTGCACCACTGCATTAGTAATATAGGGACAATGGGCTCGTTCCAGACTTAAGTTCTTGAAATTAGTTATTCCTGGGCTAAACCATGTTGATTACAGGGGGAGTCAAGTTGATTGTATTCTTTGCATGCAGGGATATATCTTTAAATTGCTTACTGCACACAGATACTGACCAGCTTTACTATCACACTGTTATTTAGACTTGGGCTGGGAAACATCACCTCAACTCTGACACTGTTTGCAAAAGATGAAACATGACTCCCCTGCAATCAACATGGTTTAGCCCAGGAGTAACTCATTTCAAGCACTTAAGTCTGGATCCAGCCCAATGTCCTAATGTTTGGGAGTCCTGCAAGTTTAAAATTCAGATTAAAAGCCTTGTTTACCAACATTGCATTCAGGGGCTGATACACCCTGAGTGCAGTAACCTGCTTTTAGAACATATTTGCTGTGGGTCATTGCAGAGTTTGCTGCTAAATGCCAAATGTTCTTAAATGAGCCTTTGGCTGTGGTGACTGTACACTGTGCACATATATGACACTGAGTCAGAGATCTTGTTCATAAAGGGCAGGGAGAGTGGAAAGGGAGAGTCATGTGACTAGGAAGGGACGTGAAACCTCTCCGGAATGAATTGCATGTTGGAATTTGTATTATGGGAGACATGTCTATGATCAGTCATATTCTGTCAGTCTCTAATATGGTTTATGTGTTCTCATTATATTGGCCTTACAAGTTAATACTTGTATATTCCAAATGCAAAATAAACGAATATCAAGTCTGTTAAATGCCATGCTAGAGATTGTAGTTCTCCAACGTTTCTGGTGTCCGCACCCCATGATACCTGTGCTGATGTACAGGCTCTGTTGCTTCGTCCCCCTGATAAATATCTATTATTCTGTTGTACATGTTTATAAATTATTTTATTTTTTACTTGCACAAAGAATTTTTCTATAATTTTCATATGATTTGCAATATAAAACAGGTTTAGCAGCATATTAATCGGGATAAATAATATAGTGTCGGAGCTTTTTGGAGGCAATGGGCTGGATCCAGACTTAAGTGCTGGAAATGAGTTACTCCTGGGCTAAACCATGTTGATTGCAGGGGAGTTATATTTCATCTGTTGCAAACAGTATTAGAGTTGAGAGGTGGCGTTTCCCAGCCCAAGTCTAAATAACAGTGTGATAGTAAAGCTGGTCAGTATCTGTGTGCAGTAAGCAATTCAAAGATATATCCCTGCATGCAAAGAATACAATTACCTTGACTCCCCTGCAATCAACATGGTTTAGCCCAGGAGTAACTAATTCAAGCACTTAAGTCTGGATCCAGCCCCATGCATGTAGGATTGTGTAGTGACTTTATACACAGATGAAAACACATTTGTGTCATGGTAATGCAAAATGTATCTTATTTATTTAGCATTACTGCAGTGTTCTAGCACCTCATAGATCCCATGGTCTGTTCCTATAGAAAGAATTCTGAAGTGCTCCCAAGCTGCATGTCACAGCAACTGCTACATTCCTCTGTCAGTCAGGGTCAAAGGGAATGCAGCCATGTGTCTCGCTGCCATCCTGAAACTCCAGGGTGTAGTATTGCTGTCGCAAATGAGGAAGTCCTGATTCATCAGATGTATTGGGCAACCCCCAGCCTGACCTTCACACTCTACCTGTAGTCTGTACTGGGTGACACAGACCAGTCACCTGTTATTGTCTTCTGCATCCTGTGTGACTGGATTATATACAGCCTTGATTCTCACCCTCTGTCATATGTTGTGACTGTGTTATGAGCACTAGAAGAACCTTTTTCTCAGCATTGCTCATACTTTGCATGCACAAGTTATATCCACACAGCTCTCTATACAGGATGATGCCAGTATGATTAAGGCGACAACATCATTGCGCTGCTGTGGGTTTAGGTCTGTGTCCCACTGTCAGTAGTCTGCCCCTCACTCTCCTCTACATCATACCAGGTACAGATTTCTGCCGTCTGTAATCTGAGCACCCATGCTATAATACCGGTCGCAGTCCCCGCTAAGAAAGTCTGATTTCCGAAATAGGGACATCTGAAAGTTCCTTTTCAAGGAACGAGAGAGAGAGTTCCTTTTCGCATGTCCCTATTTTAAATACCCCTTTATTTTAGAAATTTTTTTTCAAAATGGGTGAGTGTACCCACCTGCGTACTCACCCATTCCGTTTTGGAAACGCCGCCATTACCGCAGGACCTGGACGACGGGAAAGGTGAGTAACCTCTCTAGGGTTAGGCTGAGGCTGCGGGGTAGGGAGGGTTAGGGTCAGGCTGTGGGGGAGGCAGGGTTAGGGACAGGCTGCGGGGGAGGGAGGGTTAGGGTCAGGCTGCAGGGGAGGGAGGGTTAGGGTCAGGCTGCGGTGAAGGAAGGGTTAGGGTC
>WWET01001426.1:171867-190538 GCA_011038615.1 Limnodynastes dumerilii | reverse complement strand
CTTACACCCCTGGGAGCACAGTCACATCTTGCCCCCCATATATAATTTTGCCATGGTCGGGAGTTATTTGTTTTTATAGATTGTCTTCTTAACATTCCTACTACTGAATTGTGTGCCAGGATCAGAGCTTTTCTCATAACATTTTTACACTCGCTCCATTTATTGACCTTTGTGCCTTTCATTTTATTGACCTCTGTCTTTTTAATGCAGCAGACCGTTTTGAGGGAATAATTAGCTCTGCCACAGGTCTCCAATAGGAACATCACAAGTGGCGCCATTGGATTCAGTGGGTTCCACTCTGACTTGTTTTACTGTAATCACACTTTAGGTCGCAGAAATTGTGTGCTTTGGTTTAATTCATTTGAGTAATAAAATGTTTAAGGATTGCATTGATTGTAGCAGAAATAGGATTATGAGTTGACATTAAGCCACCTAAATGTAATTTTTCTTTAGAAAGGATATTTCATGTTTATAAAGAAATACAATTCCTTCTATATAATACCCAGCGCTCCATGTAATGCAGATGTGTTGTCATGCAGCACATGCTTATGTGTTTGATTCCTTATCTCTCAGTGAGCCCTCTCCTGTAGGTAGGTCCCTTGCATACTGAATGGATTTGTTAATGCTTTTTAACCACCTGATATTCTCAGGAAATCGGCTATAAATGAATCTCTCCCTCTCAGACTCTTAAGTGGCTTCCTACCACACAGTTAATTGAAAGTGTTCTATTGATTATGCTTCTGCACTGTAAACCGTTTATGATTTAGAGTTATAAGTGCTGACCGCGGCATTCTCTCTCTTCATGCCCTGGAGAAGTTTGTCGCCTGTCCTTACGTATTCTCCTCCTTTTGTTTTGTCACAGGCCCTGGATGTTGATCGCACCATTCTCTACAAGATGAAAAAGTCTGTTAAATCCATTAACACATCTGGGCTCGGTATGTATCCCATTCTCCCTGATTTACCCTTCGTTCTCCTTGCAGTGATGGCTTCACACACTACATTTTTAGCTTTTTCACACATCTCCGCGTCAGATCCCCGAATGATTACTGGCACGTCGGCAAAGTGTAAAATATGCCGTCACCTTTCAGTTCGTGTTACAGAACAAGCTGCCCTTTTCCATCGTCCCCACACCTTTCAAATATTTAAGATTGATCGTCGCTTGCAAATCTCGTTCAGTCAGCCAGGGGTTTCTAGAACCTAGGCTTGGGAATTAAATATTGGGGCGATTAATTAAACAGTTTTTCTCATATTTTCCCCAGATGTTCGATGTGTTGAAATAGCAGGAGGTGCTCTGACCATGTGTTTGGTTTTTGAGACACTGTAATAAGTGTGGCTTGAGGAGGATTTAAGAATAATGGTTCGGATTCACAGTTAACGTAGTTTCTGTCTTGCGTACGTCGTTTAAAGAATTGAGCTAATATGCATGCGTCGTAGCTTGTTTACGCCATCTACGTACAGAAATGGTACATAGATAGCGCAAATAAGCTACTACACATGCGTATTAGCTCAATTCTTAAAACAACGTAGTAAGACAGAAACTACGTAACTGTGAATCTGGACCAATGGACTGGATCCAGGCCTTCACTGCTGTTGCTGTAGCTCGACCGATGCCAGATCGGATTATCGAATTACCGTGCGTGCGGAAATGTGGATTTTGCTTAAGAGCTGTAGCCACCCCTTACTGTACAGTTATCATCCCCCGACTCACACACTGGAAGTGCTTCTGTTTCGCCCCACCTGCTTATTCCCTACCAGCACAGATCCGGATCCTCCATATCCAGAATTCCGTCATTGTATGTCCAGGTGCCGCAGCGCCTGTGCATGGACCGCAGTACCAAAAGGAGGACGTCTTCCAATTCTAGCGATCGGGAAAACAACCCTTTAGCTTAATTTCGGTTCCTGATCAATATACTTTTATTGGCTTGATCCAGATGTAAACGGCAATTCCATACTCCATACAGAATTACTCCTCCTGCTCTCCTACATGCGGATGGTGGATCCATGCTTGATAACCCAGCCCTTACTGTGCGATATAAATGCTAAAGCACCCCCCCCCCTTGAACTTTTCGTGCACCCCCCCCCCCCCCATGTGTAACTTATGTGCATGATGGGTGGCCCGGCAGCCCCCTTGCGGAAGCTAATTTCCGTATAGATTGCAGAATGGGGCAGCTGTGTATACAGAGCTGACTTGCGCACATTGCGTACTCGATCCGGGCCATAGATCTTTGAAATCCATGGAGTGAAGATGAAGGGTTGTATGTCTACATCAGGCTAATAAACAGACAAACCCTTTATCTTAACACTATAGATTCGTGTGTGGGAATGGGCAGCTATAGATAGTGTGTTTCATGGCTGTCTAAGGGCTACAGTCTGTGTGTTCCTGAATTTTGCTTACGACGTCTGGTTATTGTCTACAGGTTGTTAGAGGGGGTGTGGGTCCCCAGAAAGAATGGCCCTATTTCGATAGCCTGGGATCTCGTTTGCATATGCCGCGATGAGGCATAGCAATCGTACCACGAAGCTCCGAACGTGGGGCTCCGGAATGTAAGGCTGTAAACTACCCCAACCCTTCCCCTAATCCTAATCCTAGCCCTCCCCTTCCATTATCCTAACCCTCCCTCGCCTGCAGCTGACCCTAACCCTCCCTCCCCTGCAGCTGACTCTAACCCTAACCCTAGCCCTGGATAGGTTACTCGCCTTTCCTGTCATCCAGGTTCTGCGGTAGTGGCGTTTCCAAAACAGAATGGGTGGGTATGACGGCATACTCACGTGTTCTGAAAAAAAATTTCTGAACTGATGCGGTATTCGAAAAGGAACTTTTGGATGTCTCTATTTCGGAAATCAGATATTCTAACCGGGGACTGCAACTGGTTAGAGATACTATGAAATCTTTTTACTCTGTTTTACTACCTGTAAAGGAAAGTCCCTCTACTAGGCCTATATTAAAACCCAGGAGCATGCCTTTCTGTATGTAGCATCGTGGCTTGTTACAAGGCTGTAGCCCCTGTTACACAGCAATCAGCCTACTGGAAATTCCTATATAGGAGAATCAATGACCCCTGCCATTAATAACCTATGCATTCTACCATGGCTAATGATCTACGAATATGAAGTAGAGGCAGACACCTTATGCCTGAAACAATAATTATGATGCAGCATGTCTGTGTGTCTCATTTGCTTGTGGTCAGATGGTTCTTGGTCCACCACCAAGCATTTAAGCATTTCCTACTTTAATTTAGATGACCTATTCTGGTACAAGATTTGCATAAATGATCTGAGTATTATAAGATTATTTTTATCATAATTATATGCTACTGTTTCTATATGCAGAGCACTGTCTGTCTGTTGTCATTTCATTGTTCTTGCTCATTGAATGGTAATTTGATGATTCAGTTTTTCTGCAATGAATGATGGATCGCTCAGAGGGCACATGTGACCTGTCACAATATTACAGCTGCTGTCGCCAATGTTATCTCTTTAATTGGATGCATTTGGTGTTTGGCCAACTCTTACCATTACTGAACAATATATCAACTGCTGTGAAGTTATTGTAACTGGACCGTCTGTAATGTCTTGTGATAAATAAATCTCTCTAAAGCATACATTTTAGTATTGAGTGGAATTTATGCAGATGCATAGTAAACGCCACAGTTATTGGGCCCCTTCAACAAATGGGTCAAAAAACAATCATAAAAAATAAACAATACATATAATGATTCAAATATTTCTCAAAATGTTAGGTGGAATTAATTATCATTATATAACAGGCATAATTCCTAAGAGTCTAGTTTTACGTTAAGAATAATGTATTCTCTCCTTAAATTCTTTACACTTAAAGAATATGTTAAATATTGAGAGTAGATTTAGATTCGTTGAAGTACTAAATGTATGGGGAGAACTTTGTAATAACCACCAGAATCCTGGAGAATCGGTGATAAAACTTTGCAACAATTTTTTCTCTCAAAATGATCTACATAATAACTTAATAACAGTTATTATTGTGCTTAAAGCTGGCCCCCACTAGAGCGATTATTAGCCCAATCATCCAATTATCAGGTGATCAGGCCAATAATCGCTGTAGTGAGGGGACGTGACGGATTTGCTACACAGGCAATAATTGTACCAGAAGCGCTCTAGTTGATTTTTTTTACATGCTTAAAAATATCAGACACTAGTGCAGCATATTCTAAGCAAAACCAGTGATATAACTTTGCAACAATTTCTTCTCTCAAAATGATCTACATAATAACTTAATAACAGTTATTATTGTGCTTAAAGCTGGCCCCCCACTAGAGCGATTATTAGCCCAATCATCCAATTATCAGGTGATCAGGCCAATAATCGCTGTAATGAGGGGGCATGACGGATTTGCTACACAGGCAATAATTGTACCAGAAGCGCTCTATTTGATTTTTTTTACATGCTTAAAAATATCAGACACTAGTGCAGAATATTCTAAGCAAAACCACTGGCTGGAATAAGGGCCTCCCTCTTATTATTTATTTATTAACAGGTTTTTATATAGCGCCCACAGATTACGTAGAGCTTTACAGTTTAACAATCCGTATAAACAACACTGGGTAGTAACAGACAGATTGAATGGGTAGGAGGGCCCTGCTCACAAGTTTACACTCTATAGGACAGTGGGTTTGATACATAAGGGTAAGTGCTCTATATCACACAATGGACCAGTCAGGGTGTATGGCAAAAGTGCTCTCAGTGCTCTGTGTTATCCAGCCACGCAGCAGTGTTAGTAACAGAGATGAGGGAATTGTAGAATAGAGAGAGAGAGAGAGTGTGCGGGTTTGTGTTAATAATGTGTAAAAAAGAAGTGGTTGTTAATATTGTACTTGTGTACTAATTGTGGAATTTGATAAGCTTTTCTGAAGAGATTAGTTTTAAGGGAACGCTTGAAAGTTTGTAGAATAAAAGAAAAAGGGTGAGTAGTGGATAGTCTTAATGGGTGAGGTAGGTTATTCCAGGGAGTGGGTGCAGCCCGGAAGAAGTCCTGTAACCGTGAATCATAGCATTTATGAAGTGCAGAAGTGAGTTGTAAATCTTGTGATGATCGGAAAGAACGTGCTGGGATATATCTTGAGACAAGTGAGGAAGTGTATGCAGGTGCAGTGTTGCTTATGGCTTTATAGGTTAGCAAGAGGATTTTGTATTTGATTCTGTATTTTACAGGCAGCCAATGTAGAGACTGACAGAGTGGAGTAGCTGTAGTTGAGCGTTTTGCCAGGAAGATCAGTCTTGCTGCTGCATGCAATATAGACTGTAGAGGGGTAATTTTATATTGTGGGAGTCTTCTGACAGGATAGATAAAATGAAGATGTTGACCATAGCAACAGATAATTATCTACTTCCCCTTCCGTTTCCCATTAAATATGCCTTTAAATCTGTTGAATTACCTGAATGTAAATAGGACATGACGCAGAGTAGGAAACACAGTAAAACACAAAAAAAACTAATCAAAAGCAAAATGAAACCAGCGGTTTTTCTGTTTTCCTGCTTTTTGTGGGGGTTGCCACCCCTTAACCTAGCAGCGTCTGTTGTGAACATTTATTTTATTGAATAGGTTCATCCCTAGCGCCACTGAATTGGTTTTTGCAAAATAAAAAAAGTTAATTTGCTCCCAGACAAATCATTCTGTAGTGCTGGAGGGGAAGGTGGTTACTATATTTTTGCATGCAGGAAATAGTGATTTAGGGCTGTATTCACAGATCCGTTTTCACTTGGAGTTGTGTGCGTATTTTCAGGTACATTTTAACTGCGCAGGCGTAATAACTTTATTTACGTAAATCATGTTGATTATAGGCACGTATGTGCTTTAGGCAAGGACATGTGAATCGCACATGGTGGCGTAGAAATACTTGAAAATTAACATGATCTTCAACATGCTGGCGTTGCTGTGGCGAGGAATTCACCCTGTCTCATATTTGGTGGTCCTGCCCGAAGATCGCTGCCCTTTGGAAAGAGGTACACTGTCTGATTACCTCAGTAACTGGTGTTTCCCTCCCGCCTTCGCCTACCTTTTCCCTGTTCCCCCGCAGCATCCCAGATGTATCTAAGAGTATTCGACTTTTAATAAAGCATATTTTAAACGCCACTAGGTGCCAAATAGCAGCACATTGGAAGCAGCTGTATCCTCCCTCCCTTTCATCTATCATTAAGGAAATTTGGCGCATATACAAATTGGAAAATATCTCTAGTAATTCCTCTAAACGCTTCTCTGGGGTATGGTCCCCCTGGCTCGCTCATTTTCAGATTCATTCTGTTTTCCATGACTAACCGTTGACTCCATATACTCACTCCTACACTACGGTAGCTTTTGACTCCTTCAATTCCACCAATATTCCCCCTCTATCTCTCCCTTATCTTTCCCTTATTCCCTATGTACTTACTCCTTGTTTTGCAGTTTAACTGTTTAATATTTGGAACTTTATTGAAAATGTGCCTGATAGGCTATGTCTGCCTTTTGGATATGTTCCTTGTTTTACTTCTTTATGTTTGGCATTTCATGTATTTGCTTACAGCAACATGTTTTCCCAATTTTTCTATTTTCTGTACTTGAAAAACTCTATAAAACATATAAAAAAAAGAAAATGAACATGAAAGTGGGTGGGGGCATCTAAATGAACGCTTGAAGGCGCTACTATAAAGATTTGCACGTATGGTAGACATTTACAAACGTAAGTACACACTTAAAGAACAGAGTGGTCTATGGAGGTGTAAGTTCTACGATTGCACGACCGGGAGATGGGAGCGTGGTGGGTGTTGCCTTGCTATGTGCGTGCGTATAATTGCCCTTATTCTCCAAGTAGCGCAAGCACTCTACCCTAACCAACACTATGATTAAGCCATGGTGAAAATGTAGCAGTTTACACCTTTGATCTGGAGAGGATGAGGGGAATGATAAAATCCCGGTTGTTTCGGTCAAATGATGTTTCAGAGACGTATGATAACCTTGGAATAATTTGGTCAGTTAATTATGTTTAAAAGCCCCAATAATATTATACCTAGCCCTTCTTTTGCAAAGTTTCAGAGGTATCTGGGAAACCCCTGACCAATGAAATGATTCAATTGCAGTTTTTCCTTGTGGAGTCTTTTAATAGAAAATGAAGTACATTCTGCACATTACAAGTAGCTCAGAGCTTATACTTCTCTTCTCTATCTATTTGCCCAGAGCGATTGCAATGGACAATTTGCATATGTATTGCAGTCATTTACATACGAAATGCCTAATCTCCATGCGCACTGTGTCGGCTGATGCATGCACAATATATGCCTGAATAAAACTGACCTATTTTATGTGTTTAGTCTCTTGCTTTCCATAGACTTTTATTGTTTGCAGTATATTTTGCATAATATGAAGAAAGGAGGCATAATTATCATCTTATGCAGCCATAATGTAAAACCATTATTAAGGAGCAGAATTTTTTTTTTCAGATTGTTCTAATATCTTTTTCAAATAGGAACAAGTATCTTTACTTATAGCTGGCATTCAGATTGTAGAATAAATGCAATCATTTATTTTACTCCCTTTAACTCGTTAGATCAGCTTTCTGCACCATGCCAGGTGTGAATAGCATCACATAGGCAAAAAATAATTCACAGACAGGATCGTAACCCAGAACGGTAACCTATAGTGTTATATAAGGCACCTCTAAAAATAGCTGGAGGTGTAGCAAAATCAGTCAGGAGAGACTTGGTTTCCTGGCATGAATGAATGTATGAGCATGGACACTGGTGGTTGAGAAGGACATCTCTTTAATGGAAATTTTGAGATTTAGGGATTGTCTTGGTGTATCAACTGGGATTTTGTTGCTTCATGTCCAGCATTGCTTAGCAATAAATATCAGCAGTGTAAATCCAGGGTTTAATAGGAGGATTTAAGGATTCCTGAGTCTCTGGAACACTGCCTGTTAGTTATTTCTAATATATAGCCTCAGGCAAGGCTGTTCCTAATGGGAAATCTACTCCTAACGTTTATACACTTAGTTTTAGCAGAATTTCTCTAGTGCTTCTTGCGTTCCTTTAAGTGACTAAAGCTGGCCATACACCAATTATCGGGTGATCGGGCAAATAATAGCTCTAGTATTTGGTACAGATCAATTTTTGAAACGCCAAATAAATGCACCAGAAACGTTCTGGTAGATTATTTGATCTTTTGACATGTTTTATTTAAATTGGGAGAAAGTTCCCGATATTTTAAGGGAGCCAATCAGCAAGCTGCTCCCTATTCTTCAAAGCTGCTGGTGTATATCTATGTACAAAGCTGCTCTGATAGCTGTGAAGGTATACAGCTGTCAGAGCAGCATAGCACATAGATATACAGCAGCGGCTATTGCAGGCAGTAATACAGATAAAAGCTGCTGCTGCTTTATATCTATGTACAAAGCTGCTCTGACAGCTTTGCAGGTATACTTTACAGCTGTCAGAGTAGCATAGTACATAGATATACAGCAGCGGCTATTGCAGGAGTAGTACAGACAAGGATCAGCCAAAAACGCGCTGTGAAGCGCAGCTTCGGCTGATTCTTATCTGTATTACTGCATGCAATAGCCGCTGCTGCATGTTTATGTACTGTGCTGCTCCGACAGCTGTAAAGTATACCTGCAAAGCTGTCAGAGCAGCTTTGTACATAGATATAAAGCAGCAGCAGCAACAGAGAGTGCTGCCCCCTCCCCTCTTCTGCTAGGATTATCGGTTACAGCAGAGGAAGTGTTTGGTGCCGATAATGGGACGTTTACCTATCGGGAAATCGTCCCGTTTATCGGCCAACCCTGTGCTGGGACCAATAATCGTGCTAGTGTATGGCCAGCTTTAGTAATTTACAGATCTTGTGGAACTGAATATTCATGAGGATTTCATGTTTTGCAGTGTAAAAGATCTCGCTTTGGTCCCTTTATAGTCTACACTTTAACTTTTATTTGTGATGTTTAGGATGACACCCTCTCCCCCCCCTTCTTCAGATGTGTTCACATGGTCACTCAGTACGAACTTGTCTGAACTGACATGGAGTGTGCACGTCCAAACACATGCCTTCTTTTTACTTGTTTATCAACACGAGGCAAGATGCAACTGCAGATGTCTCTTTGTTTGACCCCATGGGGGAGTACACTGACAAACATTTAAAGTATGCACAAATTGTTGGACCGGCTCCACAATTAAGAAAGACAACTGACTTGTGCATTCTGCATGCATACAGCTGTGCGTTCCTACCCAGCACGCGCAAACTAGATACTTACACTGCAGAGCGCAGCATTGGACGGTAAGCATGTCTCTGACAGCAAGGAGGGGTGAGCCGCCATGCTGTGTAATACCCGTGTTGGGCAGAGCAATGTATGCAGATTGTACAGTAATGTACCTGTTTTGCGTATGTGGCCCTTCCATGTGTGGACATTTAACATAGGGTACTGTACATGGAAGGTCTGTATGTGCGAGGGGTGTGTACTCACACCTACGGAATATAGGGCTCTATTTACTATTATTAGCGCATTGAGCGCTAAAGATAGCAACCAGCGACCCCGGCAGGACCGCAGGAAGTATTTACAATTACTTACCCCTCCGACGAGGTCCCACGATGGTCAGTGAGCCTTTCCATGGCGATCATAGCTTTGTAAATTGTGCACACATCGTTTTCAGAGATAAAGACTGTTTTCAGGTGTAAAATGGTCTTTATCTCCTGAAAACAATATAAAGTAAATGGACCCCTCTATCTGCTCCTTTTCTCCTGTCACACTCTCTCCCTCTCTCTGTCTGCTCCTCTTCTCCTGTCACTCTCTCACCCTCACTCTATCTGCTCCTCTTTTCCTGTCAGTCTCTTTCCTCCTATCTGCTCCTCTTCGGTCAGTTTCTTTCCTATCTGCTCCTCTTCTCCTGTCAGTCTTTCTTTCCTCCTCTATCTGCTGTTCCTCCTCTGTTAATGTCTCTTTTTCTCCTTATCTGCTTCTCTTCTCCTGTGAGCATTTGTTACTTCTCTGATCAGTGTGCTATCCTCCTTTCTCTAGCCATTCCTGTTGTGTGTTACTTCACAGGACCTATTTCTTCCCCTGCCATCCTCATCTCACTTTTTGGACCAGTTAAAGAGCTCCACTACAGATGGCAGCAGAAGTCCGATGCCTGATCCAAAATTCTGTACTCACTCGTATGGATATACGCCAGCTCACTCCTACCGTAACAATTAGGCACAGTCCCCGTAAGGTTTGAAACCTGCCCTTACTGTACAGTTTACATCCCTCCTACAGAACAGCAGTGCTTCCACTTCCTGCTCTCTCACACCCCGCCGTCCTAATACCAGGACTGATTTTGATTCTCTGGATCCAGATTTCCGTCCTGGTATTGCGGCGTCCATGTATGTGCCACTGTACCAAAAGGTGTCATTTTCCAATCCTAGTGATCAAAAAAATGCCCCCACTTTGTGTAAATTCGTACCTTGCTCTTTATCCTTTGTTAGTCTTTTTAGCCACTTCTCTAACTCCAGGGGCCATATTTACTAAGCTGCGGGTTTGGAAAAGTGTAGATGTTGCCCATAGCAACCCATCAGATTCTAGATGACAGGTTGTTCTTCTTTAGCTTCTATTGGTTATTTTTTTACATATACTCTTCTAACAGATCCTCAGACAAATCTGTGACAGACTGCTCCTTGTGCACACCCCTGCTGCGATAGCCTGTCTACAGGTGAAGGTTTCTCCATAGCATATAGTGAATGCAAATCAGTGACAGCCAAGATGAAACATTCCAACCCAGTCAGATGTAAGAACTGGATCCAGATATGGTATATACAAGGAAATCAGGTGGAAGTTACACCTGGGCAAAGCCATGTCCTGAATCTCTGGTACCAGCGTTATGACCGTTCCAACAGAGGCACAATGACCGTTCCAACAGAGGCACAATGTGTACTGTCATTAGCGGTACCTAGAGTTACCTCAAGCCACATCTCTGAGAGCCACTAAGGGCATGTATATGATTCACAGTTACGTAGATTTTGTCTTACGTACGTTGTTTTAAGAATTGAGCCACTAGGCATGCGTAGTAGCTGATTTATGCTATCCATGTACCATTTCTGTGCGTACATTGTGTAAGCGCCTGATTATCCATATGCCATCATGCCCTATCAGTCATTTAAGGTTTCAGGATATACTGGTGCCTGTAGTTTGTAAAGTGGTTTAAACTTTTCTTTGACTTTTAATGGACACCATAGCTGGATGTTTGGGGGAGGTGGGGGGGGGGGGGTCATCGGCCTGCTATAGATTAGGGTAAGAGATTACTCTGCAATGCGAAGCACTGACTAGATGGTTACATGCACATTGTGTGACGTGGAAAGGTGGAACACTGGGCTCTACTCAACTGAGGCACTCTGCATTTTGCAGATGTGTCTACAATTGTGTGATAGAAGTGTCCATTCCAGATAATGGATTGTGTTACTTGGTGCAGGAGGTCCTTATGGTACTTCCTAGTACCATGTCATTTTATCAGTGTCTATCAGTGTCAGGCATGTAAGATTCTGTCATAGGCAGAAAGGCAGGGAGCCCCCCCCCACCTCCTCTTCCTCCTCGCTGTCTAGACACTTCACTCCTAATCTGTTATTATCTGCTGCTCCAGGCATTGCTCTGCTTACTGCTCTCCTCCAATCAAAATCAGACGAATTTATTAAAAAGTCTTGAATGCATCCTATCTCTTCAACATCTCCCAGGCCATTTAATATCCAGGCTGCATCTGATGTCATTTTATTTCATTCAATTCACACATTTCTCTGCCAACGCTTACTCTGTTTTCTTTGCATGCCCTCATGCCAGTCATCGTCAGCTGCCCGGGATAATTGCCTCATTAAAATGCCTTCTTGCTGCTCACCCTTATTATTGTGCGCTATCAGTGCTCTGCATTATTAACCTAAGCCACTGGCTCTTGGTAACGTCTTCTAATTTGCTTAAAACAATAGCTATGTCCCTCTTTTAGAGTTTGAAGATACTGATGCAGGATTGTCGGAACTGGAGAAAGCTGTGAGTGGATTGTGAATGCAGCCCTGACTGCCAGGAGTGTGCATTAACTCAGCCAGTTACGCTGCAGCCGGATTTCATGAGCATTACACTATGGGATTTCCCTGACTTTTATTGCAAAAGAGCGTTCAGTAAATTATACAACCCTTCTACTGATGTGTATTATGTAAATGAAAACTTTATATCTTAGATCCAGAGTTCAGGTTTTCTTGGCATCAGATGCCCGAGTGAAAGATTTAAATAGCTCCACGGTCGGTGCTTTGCATTATAAGAACCTTTCGCAGTGACCGATGTCTGTCAGCCAGGAAGCACGGAAGCCTTGGTTTATAGTCAATCTAGCCCCTCGGTTGGAATGGTCAAGGGACTGGTATCAGAGATTGATTCAGACTTCCATCTGACACTCGATTTTTGCACACAAAGGGCCGTATCCAGACCTACGTTCCCTTTACGTTTCAATGCGTAGCATATTTCCACTTTCATAATTACTATGCGCTCCCCTAGGCTTTCCACTCGGTCGTACGTATTGTTGCCGTTTTACGCTTTTGAAACCCTATTTTAATTTTTCCAAGCGTAACTGTTGTCGCCCGTAATGGCTGCAGGTACTTATGCGCCTAAGCACGCCCATACTGTACGATTTAAATGCCTCCCCCACCTCCGAAGCGTAATTACGGGTGTCGAATGTCTGGCACGCCACTTCGTCTGTAGTTACGCAGTTGATCGTAGGCTCGTAAGTACGTTCAGAGTTTCTGGGTTGTAACATCTGCCGCGCACATGCAAAACAGCGTTGTTGCGACTCCGGCTACCGCACATGCGCTAGCGGTCATAGCTCTGGATCTGGCCCAAAGGGTATTAATCTTGTGTCTGGATGGAATTGCGCATTGGCCTGGCAGATGTTACACAGTGGATGTACCATCATACGCAGCTAAGTTGCATATGATATAATACTTGTCTAAAGTGATATGATCTGTCCGACAGACCAGGCCTTCTCCACTCACCAGATGTATGCAAAGTGGATGGGAATGTTAACTTTACAGTATTGGGCGTGTTTAACGGCTTCTCTTGGGTTGGCGGCTATACACGGACTAAACAACACAATTAAGACTGCCTTATGGCAATGTAATGACCAGGGGCCAGATTTACTAAGCTGCAGGTTTGGAAAAGTGGAGATGTTGCCCATAGCAACCAATCAGATTTTAGTTGACATTCTATAGTATGTAATAGGAAAGTGAGAGCTAGAATCTGATTGGTTGATATGGGCAACATCTCCACTTTTCCAAACCCGCAGCTTAGTAAATCTGGCTCCAAAACTCCACATGAAAGTGGGGATTAGCAGCCACTTTCCCAGGATCAAGACCTTTCTCTGAAATGGAGCAGAGAAGTCATCAGAGAGACTATGAAGGAGTCTAAGCCATTGGAAGTTTTAGCTTGTTACAATAAGCTCTAGTCTCTATATCAGTACTTGTTTAAACTGACAAATGAAACTTAATAGTCTATATAAATGCTTGCAAAAATAATACATTGAATTACCCCAATCCAATTGGGAGAAAGTCTGATGAGAGCAAGGGTGAACATTTTGCCCAGATTCCTAGTAACTATTTCCGCATCTCATTAGATTCTGTTCTAACTATTCAGATTCTGTTGAGCAGAATACTAAAGTCATGGATAATGTGAACATGGCATATTGCATGGGATGGAGGAGAAATGAAACATTAGACATGGCCAGAGATAAACTAAGCTGGGAATGCATATAAGTAGTGACATTTAGAAACATATGAATTTAGAAGACCGTTATTAGACAGATATGAAACTCTATTTATCGCTCTGTCTGTCTATCCATTCTCCCTGATCTGAACTTGTCATGTTGTTGGGGGCCATGTTTTGCAATGATTTATTATTAGGCTGTGCCTTCTTGTTAGGCTCTGATTCAGAAATAATAAGAGCTCACTCACGTACGCTATAAATAGAACTGCGCATTGCTAAATCTTCCGCAACGGAATGTATTTGCCTGATTGGTTTTATGCGTAAATCAGCTTTCGCAAGGGTGGCAGGGTCACACACCATGTGTATGAGCTACTACCTATGCCATTTATATCATATAATAAGGGCTGGGTTTTACGTACGACTCTCTATGCGTGTGGAATATGTGTCCTGCTCTCCCGCATGCGGTAGTTTGAGTCAGAAGTTCCCTAAATTGGCCTCTGTGGAAACTATATATGGAATTTTTTATTAAATCTGACTACATGTACCCATCAATCACCCACAGAACTGCACCTACATGTGGACTATCTGCCATTGGGACTCTCGGCTGAATACTAGATACTTCACTCTACAGGATAGATTTACTAAACTTCTCATTGGCAACCAATGAAATTCCAGCTTTCACTTTCCTATTAAATACTAGAGAATGTAAGCTAAAATCTGATTGGTTGCTATGGACAATATCTTCAATTTTCCTTTTGAGAAGTTTAGTAATCTAGTAAAGTCTTTAAGAATTGATAAGTAAATGCTTAACCACTTATTTATCAAAATAATGGGTGAGGGCGTTAATTACCCCAGTGGATGCACAATCAGAGCCAGTTTGTGTCTTTATATGGTAGCGGGTCTGTACAGCTTTTCCCATTAGGATGCCAAGATGATTCAGCAATATGCACCAGTGCACCATTTTTAGACTTAAAATTACTACACACTCATTTTCCCATTTAGAACTTCCTAAACTCCCTCCGTATCCTGTATAAAAATAGTACAGCTTCTGAAATAATATGCATTTATGCAGGAACTTAACTTGTGTCAGAGATCTGTCAATTTCAGCCTGAGAAACGTAAGTGCATGCATTAATCATATTTAGCATGGTTAATTTAGGATGTGGGACTGACAATCTCCCATAAAATGACACAGTTGTCTCTAAACATAAAGTGGATTACTACATGCATTACTGATGTGCCTTCAGAACGTTCTACACACAGATTGCAGAGTGCAGACCGTTTCCTTTACCCTCAGCCCCGATGGTGGTAGAATAGAATAATGACAGTATAGCACTAGTATAGCATGCTAACGTGTGTACACATTTCACAAGATTATTGTATGCTCGCATAGGTCTTGTTCATACACTTGAACTGGTTAGAAACACATGTAAACCAGCATGCTTTAATCATATGCGTTCCCCATGGTATTTTCATGCACTGCATATTTAATAACAAAACCTTTTGTACAGGTAGCTAATCCTAGTATAGGAGAGAGGAGAAGAGCAGCTTTGGAAAACATTAAGGGCCAGATTTAATAAGCTGCGGGTTTGGAAAAGTGGAGATGTTGCCTATAGCAACCAATCAGAGTCTAACTCTCACTTTCTTTTTACGTGATTTCAGTTTTTAGAACACGCTGTTGACTAATACTTGTCTATTTTTTTATGCTCTTTCTAGGCATTATGTAATGAGTAAAAAGTGAAAAGAATTCATGAATGCTATAAATAAGCTCACAATTAGGAGGAGTTCCAAAAACAACTGGGTTCCCCAAATAACAGTGGGGGTGGTTACATTTATATTTGAGAGTAAATAGTTAAATTCAAACCTTTATAGGAAAATTGTGTATTATAGCTTACTATATAAGATGTAGAATCTTTGGCCTGTATTCAGAGTACTGGACGTATAACCTATACGTCCGGTGTTTAGCGATTTTTACTACTGCGCATGCGTAAGACCGCATTTCCGCAATCTACGTAAGAAAAAGATACGTAGATTACGTTAAAAAAATGACTTCGCATGCGCAGTAGTAAAAATCGCTAAACACCGGACGGATATGCTATATGTCCGGTACACTGAATACGGGCCTTTATCAGTACAGTTAATACTTAAGCTAGGTCCACACTGATCATTTTCCCACAATTGAATAAGAATGATTTTTTTTTAAGATGTATTGCATTTCTGAAAAGCATTCTGCTTCCTTCTTGTGCACTACATACAATGGGGCTGATTTAAAATGAATAAAACCAGCGGTGTGTGTAAGTCAGCCTTTGTGAGGGCACTGCGCATCCGCGAGTCACATGATGCGCACTGGAACTCTGCAAGGAACGGAGTTCCTTACAGTGAGTACTGTACATCAGGGCGTGATAACACTGCATTGACCGAATCCAGACCTGATAACGTCAGGTCGCTTACGCATGCAGGGTGCGTAAGTGGCCTGACTTCACTGGCGCCCTCCAGATGTTACGCTAGGGCGGGCGGGGGGAAGCAAGCCAAGTGTACAGTGTGGGAGCGGGCTCCCACACTGCTGTGGATCAGCGGCTGTACGGGCAGCTGATCTGCACAACAGAGTTAATGCAGGCTTATGGCAGTGTAGGCACAATGATCACTGCGGTGAAGTTAAGGTAGGGTTATAGACACATAAGTCAGATAAAATCCATGTGTGAGGGGAGTGTGATGGGAGAGCGCTAGCTTTTTGCGTACAAACATCAGCGACTCTGTGCGCGTGGAAATAACTCTTAATTCTGGATCAAGCCCAATGTTTTCAGCTGTCTTTATTTTCCCCTCGTGTTGATGACATTGTTCCATTGTTTTGATTGCTAAAATAGGAAAGTCTTAAAAATGTGATCAAACATTTGCCGTGAACAGGCATCAGAGTCCACACTAAGGTCCGGATTCACAGTTACGTAGTTTTTGCCTTACGTACGTTGTTTTAAGAATTGAGCTACTACGCATGCATCGTAGCTTATTTATGCTATCTACATACCATTTCTGTACGTAGATTGCGTCTTTAGACCCAATTTATGTACAGAAATGGTATGTAGATAGTATAAATAAGATATAACGTATGCGTAGTAGCTCAATTCTTAAAACAACGTACATAAAATGAGAACTACGTAATTGTGAATCCAGACCTATGCCTTTGTTTGTTCATCTCTGTAATATCTTCGGATCAGAGATGTGTGCTTAAGGAGACTCGGGCAATTCTCTTGTGTAAGTCCCCTTAACAAGTAACATTGACGCATGTGCATGCCAGATGTCACGCACCGTAAGAGCTTCCCTACGGAAGAACTTACCTGGAAGGGGTCGGCCCTTGAAATCTACATTGTGAAATCCTGACACACAGACATGGTTAGGGAGGGTTATGAAAGGTCAATAACTAAATACATATACGCAAAGGTGTATATATATATTAAGAACCAGCACTCATGGTAATGGGTGGGTAGAAGCAGTTCCAAAAAGATCAGTGTCCGTGTGGAAACAGATCCGTGCGATAAAGTTAAAGTAGGGATCTGGACACTTAAGTGTCCAGAACTCCGTTAGAAGGAAGTAAGTGACAAGGGCTTGTCCTCCCCTTTCCTCCTCCGTGCTTACTTACAGAGCTCCATGTGGAGGCAAGTCCCATGGAGATCTGCATCAGGGCCTCTATTTTTACCATGTATCTTCAGCAACAGGATAGGGTCACCCTGAAAATACTGAACCACTAAAAGTGCCTCAAGCTGCAAACATTTGTGAAGCATTGTGCTGATGGAATGAAAATGGACCGCAATTCAAACTGAACTATACAGCACTATAAATGTAATCTCATCCAGAGAGCTTGATAACGGGAAATCTACATTTGACCTATCTCAGACAAAACGAGCGTTCTACTGTTCTAAAAATAGAGATCTTTTAAATAGAATGAATCCGTTGTTCTCCATTTTCCCTGTCGTGTAAAATGTGCATCATGGATGGAGAACTCCAAAAATGCTTTAGTTGGGTTTAGTGAAATGTAACCTTAGCAGAAGACGTTTGATTGACAATTAGTGTGTGTTTTTCCCGCATGTGGTCACATTCTGTAGCAAGTCACATAGTCTGAGGGTTTTCTTCCCCCATATGCAGGCCAGCTAATGCCATGTGCTTGTGTCTGGCTCTTGTGGATGATTGCAGCGCATTCTGTAATCAGCATGGTGGTGTGTGTGCCGTGACCTTGCTATACCTCTTTTATTCCCTCCCATTACAGAAATTATTTTGTTTTCTATCCAGCATTACTTGTATTTTGACTGTGTTAAATGTGCAAAATAATTCAGTCTGTAATCTATGATTGCCAGTTTTTTTTCTAATTAATAGCAGGAGATTATTATAGCACCATTAAGGCTCTGCTCCAAAGAGGTGTGACCTATACCAACCAACAAAGGGGGGGTGTCCTGTGCCACTAATGGGGTGTTTCCTGAGAACAGCCCCACCCTGGGGTGTGTCCAACGCTACCAGGAAACAGCTTCTCAGTAAAAATGTACAGCAATGACTTGAACTGAATCAGCATCAGGGAGATTGACAAACACTTCAGGGAGTCTGGGAGATCACCTACTCTTCAGGGAGTCTCCCTGATACACAAGAAGTGTTGGCAGCTATGATCTAGTCCAGGAATGTGTAAAGGTTATTATTATCATAATCATCGACATATGATATGCGCAAAGGCCACTTATGTGACCACGTTGCCAGAATTTCATTATTCTGGATGATCAAATTCCAGGGTGTGTTCATCCTACAATGTTACTACATAGAAAGTGACGGCAGATAAGAGCTACATGGCCCATCCAGTCTGCCCAGTTGTTTATTTAAAACTATACTGACCCTAGACCCTATTTACCCTTCATTTAGTTTGAGATTTAGGATCTCCTTATATTTATCCCAAGCATGTTTACACTGTTCTCCTGTGTTACCTCTACCCCCT
>WWET01001426.1:133065-143446 GCA_011038615.1 Limnodynastes dumerilii | reverse complement strand
CCCTACCCTACATGCAAAAGATTTTAACTTAATTAACACCCCTCACATTGAAAAATGGTTTAGCCGAGCTGTACATTTGCACCTAAAAAAAGGTGTAAGTGTAACTCTGAAACAGCCTCTTGCACGATATCTTTCAAATGGGTTGTTTATTGTGTGATTTGAACAGTAAAGGCGGTGCTGCACGATGTCTGAAGCAGTTGTGGGAGCTACAGAGCTCTTGATTTTTAAGCGATTTTAAAAATCATTTGACCCAACCAGATGAGGAGGATTGGATGTAACAAGTGGTCATGTGAGCATACACCCTTGTCCAATGTCTGGGCAGGTGGACGGGGATGAGATCAGTGTGCACCCACCTCTGTAAGTACTCAATACTTCATAGCTTCAGGTACAGAAGTTGAGCATTGTGTCACGTCTTTTTAGTGCAGCATATCAAATGCTCCTCAATTCCGCGAGCTCTAATATAATATCTGACACCACCTTCCCTTTACATTTATTGTTTGCTCTGAAGGTAAACAGTCTCTCTTTTTTTTTTTTATATCCTTTTCTACCTGGTTCAATTGGCTTTTAGCAAATTCAATTCTCCTGCTGCAGCTATAAAATGGAAATCTAATTGTATAAATGGAACTGATAATCTGATTGTGGCATCTCTGATTTACAGCATGCTGCTCCAAGAGAAATAAGAAGCCAAAACTCATTTGTTAAATGATTCTTCTGGAATGGGATACAGTCACTATAGGGTAGTTCAGAGAGCCAGGAACCCAGCAGCTGTATCCCCTGCACGCGTTCTCTGCTTCTTAATGTGCCCGCGGCTGGTTCTTTAACTCTTTAGCAGCAGCCATGAGTCTGTGTGACGATCATAAAGCAATCCTTTGTTTGTTGCTATTCTTTTAAAGTAAAGAGTTACCTCTTTTTTTTTTTTTTTTTTTTTTTTTTTTCCAATATGGTAAATATTGATCAGCTTGACCAATCGCTACACAGTTTATAGCCATGTGCCACATTTTTAATAATCTGCTCGAATGGTACCTTGAAGATGGAAATATCTGGTCGGCCGTCCTCATCAGTCGTTTTGTGATATTGGCTATTATTTGCAGGAATTCGTTACGGTTGTAACAGACAGATGGCACCAAAATCCGGTTCATAGAATGCACAGGCCGCCACCTGTAAGAAGGAGCTTATTAGACACTAAAAATGGCGATGTTTCCGTTCACAGAGCAGCATGGTGTTGTCATCCGTTTTCTCATTCTGCGTGGGTTAACACCCTTCGACAGTTATTGTCACTTGGGTGGTGAAGCATGTAAAGAAGGCGTCATGGGCATCAAAAATGTAGGTTTATGGGTTCAAAAGTTCTAAGAAGGCTGAATATCATGAGAGAGAGAACCAAAGCAGCAATTTTTTCCAGTGGTCTCAGCATACCCTTTAAAAAGCATTCACACCGGCCATGCAGTCTTGGCCTCGACGTTGTGAAAAGTGTGTGTTGTTACAAGTAGACTATGTTGAGAAGTGACTGTAGATTCATCTTCCTAGTGTGTCTTTTCAGGACAGAGAAGAGCACTTAGAGGTTGAATGCAACTCATATTAGATCTTTTCTGAAAAATTGTGTCTATGGATTTTGTACAACTGTATGAATGTATGACCAGTAACAGGAACACATTTTAGTCCTGTAGTCAAGCATTATGTTTACGCATCCTCCTTTTGCATTAAGTAAACAAGGTGGCATTGCTAAATTGTAACAGAATTAGGCCTTATATCCAATATCTTTCTTTATTTGTTACTTTGGGAGTCATCTGATCTACGTATAGATGGGTATTACCGCATAGCGAAGTGATTACTATCTATTAACTGTAGCCTCAGAGCAAGTAAAACGTTAGACATTCCCCTTTGTGGCTACTTAACATTCCCGTTTTGTATTTCAGGAACAGCCCTGTCTGTATTTAGCATTCTATGTGAATGCAACAATCTATTGACCAGTAGCAGTGATGTTTATAGGCAGTGATATGCACAGTTGTGTAATATAAAATGAACCTCTGCTTCACAAAGAGAATTCTAAAATCCCCCTATCAGAGTGCTGTATTCATCATCATAACTATTGTCACCATTCATGTTCATAATGCACTTTTTATGCAGTGACACACTAGTGGTGTATTGTGTCCTTTTATAAACCCTCTTGCCGACAACTTGGTTTTCCCAGATGGGAAGTCTATGGGGTAATGAAGGAGGGATCCTAACAATCCACATCATTGTTGCAGTATCCCTGTTACACAGTTGTATAGCAAGGGCAGGGCCACTGTTGCAGAAGTTAGTGTTGTCAACACCCCGCCCACTGCTTCTGAAATCCAGGAAAATCATTGGACGCTGTATCCAGGCAAGCGAGCAGGAGAACACTCCCAACGCTTGTACAGAGTTCCGAGAACTGGACCCTACCTTAATATTTCTGATCATTCCCCATTTAAGACGGTAAGGGATGGGGAGTATCACTTGGCAGACCAACGCTGAGTCCCGGGCGTGGGAGGAGGGACCACTCCATGCTGTCCCGCCATTCGTAAGGTTTGCAGCATGGAAGCCTACATACTTTGGATCCAGCTACGTGCTGGAAGCCTTGTAAGGACCCATGTGCACTTGTCATTTGTGCTTGTTTTCCACACACATAGAATGGGGAAAAAAAACTATCATAAGTTGCAAGTCTTGAGCCAGTCCTTAGACTTAAGCTTGGTAAATGTTACATTAAATTCCCGATGAGCATCTGCTTCACATTGACACGATTCGGCAGCATGTTCTTATGGCGTTGTTGGTAAAATTAGGAAGGTTCTCTTCTGTATGGAGTCCCTTTGATGTAACTGTGTCATGCAGTGTGTTTGAATATGGCCAAAGCTGTGTGTAAGCTGGCCATACACTAGAGCGATTATTGATCCTTCAATTATCGCGTAAAGGTCCCGAATTATGGCGCAAATGTATGGTAACGATTATTCAAACTAAAATCCAATAATCGTCCAAAAAGGGCTTCTGAACGATTATTTGATCTTTTGACATGTTTGATTTAAAACGATAAAAAGCACCAGATTTTTTGAAAAATCGCATAGTATATGGCCATTTCACGATAATTGTTAGATCTTTGGCGATAGATTTATGGTGAAGTAGAGGCGGGCTTATGCAAATGAACCGTGACCTTTCATGCAGCGCCTGTGTTTAAAACACCTGTTTATATATTCAGGTGCATCCTTGTGCATCAAGAGCTATGGAACATAGATTTGTTGCTGTGAACTATGAATAAAATATGAGAAAATGATTCCCTTTTCTTTAGCCATTCCTTCGCCCAACATTTACGACGGCGACAAATATTTGCTGTTTTTCTCTGTTTCTGCTGGGTTCAAATAACCATAGAAATGCGAAGATTCCAAGACCTTTCGTATTTGCATCCATCTCGGCATCAAAGAACAAAGAGCTATCTAGAACAGGAAGTTATATTTATACTTCCGATCGTGTATGTCAGTCAAAGCCACATGGTAACGACTGCCCTTTATGTAAATTTGTAAAGAAAATCCGATGATAAAATAAAACTATCGTACTGTGTATGGGCAAAAGCGATATGTTGCACCCGACAAAAGACCAAAAATCTGCGTTTTTTTTTAAAACTTTCGAACTATTATTATATGCAACAAATGTGATGTATGGTGCCGATATTATTTGGGACTGTAGAGGAAAAATCGGCAAGATTATCGCCGAATTCATGCGATTTTCGATCATCGCTCTAGTGTATGGCCAGCTTAATTGTTTTCAGGACGTTTTCTGTACGTGTTTAATGCTGCTTCCTCCTCTCATCCTATTGATGTGTTCCAGCTATTGTCCCCAGTGCTGGTTTCTGCCGTCCACTCACAGACCTCATTTCTACTTTCAGCTTTTTCCAGGACGGGCTGAAAGCTGTGGAAAGCCTCAAACCCTCCATTGAGAAACTATCGACAGATCTGCACACGGTAATTTTCATTGAATTCATTTATTTATTATATAAGCTTAGTTACCAGCATTTGGGCATAGACTAAACATGATGTTGATATG
This sequence comes from Limnodynastes dumerilii, assembly GCA_011038615.1. NCBI lineage: Eukaryota > Metazoa > Chordata > Amphibia > Anura > Limnodynastidae > Limnodynastes > Limnodynastes dumerilii. The sequence continues at coordinate 139,396 of WWET01001426.1, read as the reverse complement.
ATTGTGGTCACATGATAAATCATCTTGACATTAGAACTGATCTCCAGTAGATCTGAACATTCCTCTGTGTATATAAAAATCGGTCCTTTCCACACATCTATTTCAAGTAAACGTCGGACTCATTCTGAGACTGAACGCCTCCTCTCATCAATGATGTACAGAGAAATGTTTCTCAGCTTGTTACACAGAGCAAACATGTGGTCAAAGAGAGCATTTCAGATTGGTTTTACCCAAGACAATAGAAGCCCCAAATGCAGCTTTCCGGAAGCAGACTTAAATCACTGCCTGTGGGACTGCCCAGTTATTATAATTCTGGTATAGTGTATGAAGATTTATCAGCGACTTCTTAATAACCCTGATCCCATTCACAGCCCAGTGGGCTTTACTTGGCGTCTTCTCTCAAAGTTGGCGAATCCCGGCGAGATATAAAAAAACTTCTCTTTGGAATTTCAGCTGCCGCTTAAAAATGTAATTTACAATCATGGCTTAAAACTTCTCCACCCCCCATGGCCCTATTTAGAGAAAAATTGTTTTTCATATTTAAAATGGAGGCATCCTTACACAAAGAATCTAAAGTTGAGAAAATGTTCCAAACCTGGGAGGAGTTTGTAAATATCCTTTCGGAACCCATTAAACGCAGAATCCCTGAGTGCTTCCGTCATACCTACTGGTATGAGCTAAGGTCTTATGCTAATGACCCCCTAATGTATTTGAGGAATAATACACCATAATTATTGAAATGGGCAACTCTAATCACTATCTCTACTGTCAACGTGGGCATCATATATGTTTGTTTATGTTGTCCTGCATTTTCTCCTTAGACAACAGTGTACAGTAATATAACTTTCTGATTTGTAATGTTCCTTTGTTGTGATACTCTATATGTTCACGTATTGTTTGTTTTGCATGTAACCACAGCTTTATGCATTGTGAAACACCACATGTACTAATATTATCATTTGGTGCTTCAATAAAAAATATTTTTAAAAAATTGTTCCTTTCCAGATGCAGTTACGATTGTCTTTCCCTCTCTTCGAAATAGGAGCTCTGCTGTTTTATAGCTGTGCATTTCTCTGCCTATATAAACGCAGAGAAACATATCTATAACTTGGCCCTATGGCTACGTTACAGCTAAGAACACAGATAAAGTAAATCTTACGAGGCCTAATTAGACACCGCATATGTTAATTAACTCCTGTACAAAAAAAACCATCAGCTTCATTTATAAACACTATACCCAAGTAGTTATTGCTTAGCAATAGGATTTAGAAAGAAAATGAGCAAATCTTTTTATATTTGAGGACCCGATTCTAGGAAAACTTTCTACATAATTGCCAAGAATACGATTGTAGATATGTGGCAGGCTTTCAGAACTGGTTTAATTCCCTATAAACCAATATTGTTTCCCAGAGGCAAAATTTGAAATATTTTTGGACTGAATCCAGACTACTTAAAAGGGGGGTGTTTTCCAATCACACGTAACTAGTGGTCACTGCTACATACTAGTAGCTAGTCAGCGGTATGAGAAGTGAAAAGCGATTCTGTAGCGTGATGGGGGAGGGGGCAGATAATACAGGGGGCTTTTATCACTGTACTATTACTGTATCATTTCTCTGTGGGAGTGAGGGGATTGGCCTCCCCTAGTTTGCACAGAAGCTTTGATCCAGCAGACATCTGGCATTTAATCCTTTCTGTCTCTATGCTCGGAACTCCAAATGCAGCAGCATCTGCAATATGAATACAGTTTGTCACCTTTATACAAGCCTAGGAGATCTTTAGACAGTACACACTGGTAAGAAATCTGGCGAAACAGTCTTTTGATTGTGTGGTTGGCAAGATTATCTGCTGAAAAGCCAAGAGTGTAGTGTGCCTATTAGGAGATGTTTGGACAGTACACACTGGTAAGATATCTGATGAAACTGTCTTTTAATTTAGCAGATTATCTGCTAAAATGCGCAGTGTGTACCCTGCTTAACATTGTAACTTTTCACTCACTCTGGAAAAGGTGCAAAAGAAAACCACCAAAACCAGCGATAGTGAAGATCCAACACCACCTTGTGCACCCGGTAGCCTTCCTCTGGCGATTTATAAAGTAATTGGATCATCCCCAGAGTGTACATAGAAAGGGACGACAGATAAGTCACTTTCCCTTTGCAATCTGTCCAGTTTGTGCAGTAGTTCCAGTCTGCCTGTAGCCGTACATAAGTCTTACGTTAAAATGGTTACTGGGGTTGTAAGCCCCCTCCCTCCTTATTTTAAAAGACCGTTTGCCTTGCAAATTGCTAATTAAGGTAAATCATCTTTCCAATCCCAAGCACCTCTCCTAGAGAGGGAAAATACACTCAGCGTCTTTTCATGTTTCGTGATATTATTTCTCTGTCTCTGCGGTACAAGGGCATATTTACAGAGAAAACAATCTGACTCATCCCGAGCAGCTGTGAAAGCCTCGTGTTACTTGCTGATGTCGCTGTTTTCTTCATTTTTGTGAACGTGTTTCTCTGGTTTCTGCAGGTTTGACGACAATTTTTCGTACGTGAGGCTTTTTTGTTCACAAAATAGCTATTTTAGTGTTTCTCACATGTCTGGGCATATGCCAGGGGCCTTAATGCAGGTGTTATGTTAGGACTTGTGGTGTTCAGTGGATATATAATTGGCTGCAAGGTCTTCCTATTGGCGAAAACTTTGTGAAAATGCTTTTGAAAGGAGAGGAGAAAAATTCAGTGCCAGGTCCCCTGTATTGTTGTTTTACCTATTGACACATGAGCCGTTTTAGAAATCTTCCTCACTCCACCTAACTGTGACCATTGCTCATGCTATTTGTTATGGATGTGATAATGCCCATAGGCTGAAATTTAGGCACTTTGGACTGGATCCAGAGTTCTGACAGTCCCCTCTATTCCGCGTGGGTGGGTCTTATATAGTCTATTGTGTGCTACGTGATTGGAATGCAGACTACTCTATACAGTCTTCAGTCAAATGACACATCAGGGGCGAGTTGGGTGCTTTTTGAACTTGTAAGGGGTGGGATTAGGTGTACTGCTAGCAGATTGCATACTGATCTGCCTCCATTTTCCATTTTGTGCATGGTAGGGTATGAGGTCTCCAAAGTCCATCTGTGTGAGGCCTGTGCCTAGCGGTGTGTTTGTTTGGAGGCATGGTGACATCGGTTCTCAAGTGGCAATTCCTACAGATTGGAAAATGGCAAACAAGAACTCCCCAGTTTTGTTTCAGGGCTTGTAAAGTGCAACACATTCTGGATTAATACTAATATAATGTAAAGCCTTGTACACTACAAAATCAGACTCTCCAACTCCACCCATTCCACTATAAAATACTCTGTTTCTAAGCTTCCAACAATCAGTTATTGTGGTAACCACCTGTGTTGAAGAGAAAAATGTTTTTCAAAAGTCAATTAATTCATTTATACCAGGTGAGTGACAGCTGGAAGCTCAGGAGTGGAGTAATTTTTCCTACCCTTTTACCCCGTCCCCACCTGGTGGCTCCCTCTCAACCTCTCACTGCGCTCTATCCCCTCCTCCCTGATCTGCGAGCTTGACACCTCACATTTTGGCTTGCTGTGTGTGCTTGCTTCACTTTATTGTATTTTTGTGATATTTTTATATTTATATTGTATTTTATTATGTATTATGCTTTCCATCCCCCTATGTGTGTACTGTATTTTGTTTTATTTTGTATGGTGCTGCGGACGCCTTGAATGTGCCTCATAAATAAACGATAAGAATAATCTGGTGGAATAGGTTGTGTTGGACGGTCTATAAAAGCAGGGATAAGGGGGATTATAAATATTACCGTGAGGAGGTGCTAAGCCTCCTCTGCCCTATTCAGACTTCCTCTGCACCCTCAATTCAAGTGAGGACCCTTTGGAAATCTTAAACTTGTGTCCTTGGATTGTGAGACTGGGCCTCTCCTCCCCCGCATGGAATACTGGATCTGGTGGTGATCTGGCATCAGATCCCTGCGGGCGCTGCGCTTGGAGTTATAACTGCAGCCGTAACAGAAGTCTCGATTCAGTCCATTGTGATGTGTAGACCAGAATTTAGCTAAGAAGCTCTCTTCAGCCCTAACGCCAGTGCAGCAAACGTGCTCTCATGCCTGACAGAGCCATGGCTAGGCCGGATTATCGCATCCAAACAATGACTGCTTATCTGTGGCATTCTGCTCTTCTTAACCTTGGATAATTTGTTCCATGCAGCTACTAATGGAAAATACTTGACCGCAGCGACTATTTCTGTACACAAAAATTGAGCTTTTCAGTCCCCGCAGTCTCTTGCCCTTTAGCTTTTTTCATTCATCGCCCGGGATTAAGCACTAAGCAAGAGCCTGGTAAAACGGGCATTTGATGTCTTATTATGTTTTCTTTCAGATCAAACAAGTTCAGGATGAAGAAAGAAAACAACTGAGCCAGCTTAGAGACATCCTAAAAACTGCTCTGCAAGTGGAACAGAAGGAGGTGAGCTCTCCAGGCTGCAGATGTCATTGTTATTCGCAGCAGCTTAATGCCATCGTGTTGACCACAGACGGTTTACGGGTTAACCCTCCGTTACATGTCTGGTCCCCGCTGAACTGATAAATAGCGATTTTTAGTGTGTGTAAGCGTCTGGTATCATTAAATAAAGTCTAAAACTTAGTTATACATTACAGTATTAATCAGCAAGTGGTTATTACATTCAATGTATGTGTCTCTTTTATGCTGTGACCTCAGAGTTACCCAATCCGTATTAAATGTCAAAAGGGTAGATGCAGACCCACGCACGCGTGCAAGGGTCTAAAAGTATGCACACGTAGCGGGGAGTGCACTCCCGTGTCCAGATTCCTACCTTAAATGTTACGACCTTATGGATGTAGACGTAGTGGTGACGGGGCTTCTCCCGCCGACACCTAATTTACATGGCTATCTCCGCATATATGGCAGCCCCTTTACATACGGCTGCTGGTACGCAAGCGTGAAAACTTTGTGCGCACAAGTTAGTTTGCAGGGGAATTACGCATGCGCTATGTGTGATTCCTCTGTCGTACGTTCTTCAGGATCTACACCAAAGAGTTTAATGATATAATTATTTAATTTGAGGGGGTAGGTGCTGTAGCGGTTACCTAGTAAATTGTGTATAGATATATCAGAGGTAGGGAGCTTTTTTTTAATGATCTGCGAGTGATGTGGGGGATTTGAAGGAAGGATAATTTGGTTACTCTCATGGGACCTGATCCTGACCTCCATGGAGGGGAATGAACTTCACTGTCACATGCGCAGTTCTGGACACTTATGTGTGGACCGCCACCAACTTACCTTCATTTGCATGCTTATCCACACCCCCTGGGCGGGGATTAGGCATACAGATGAATGGGTCTGTCCCCTGCATGGAACGCCTATCATACAGGGTTCAATTGCGAAACATCTGGTGCGCGCATCCAGCAGATCACCCGACCTGTGCAAGCAGCTTGAGGAAGTATAATAACGTTATTAGAATAGGGCCAGGCCCATGGTGGGAAGAAAACACCAGGCATTTTTAGTAGAGCAACACATTCATCCAAATTCAATTAATCGTGACATAACTTTGCCTTTATTATGTGTATATCTGAATGACCATTAATGTTCCATATCCACCACATTCTCACATTTCTCTATAAAATAAGATGATCTTTCTGTCCAGCTCAGGAAAACTTGGTGCATCAGACCATGTGCCAAACATAAAACACACCTAGGGCCAGATATACTAAGCTGCCCATTGCAACCAATCAGATTCTAGCTGACATTCTCTAGTATGTAATAGGAAAGTGGGAGCTAGAATCTGGTTGGTTGCTATGAGCAACATCTCCAATTTTCCAAACCCGTAGATTAGTAAATCTGGCCACTACTACGAATTTTGCTCCTCTGCAGAGACCAGCCTTATCCGCTGCAAAGCTTTATGTCCACAACAAATTCATTCCTAATGGACCGGGTCTAGAGATTTAATATAAGAGTTAATCAGGTAGAAAGTTAATTTTTAGCAAAACCATGTTGAATTTCAGGGGGAGTCAGATTAATGTTATTCTTTGCGTGCAGGGAAATTAAGCTGCTTTTGCTCATTGCACACAGATATCAGCTGCACTTTGATGCTGTTATTTAGACTTGAGCTGTAAAGCATCACCACCTAACTCTAAAGCTGGGCACACACTAGAGCGATTATTGCTACCAGCATGTGGCTGCCGATAAACGGGACGATTTTCCCCTGGGGAAAAGTCCCGATATCGGCGCCATACACTGGGGCGATAATCTCTGTTGTAGAGACTGCAGCCAGCCTATTGGCTGGCTGCAGTCTCTCTCTGATTGGCT
>WWET01001426.1:120046-132937 GCA_011038615.1 Limnodynastes dumerilii | reverse complement strand
GCCCTCTCTCCCTCTGTGTAAAATGACTGCTGGATAGACATTTAACACAGAAAGAGAGAGGGCAGAGCGCTGCAGAGCCAGGCTGCAGCGCTGTGTCCTCTCTCCCTCTGTCTGGCTATACAGCGCTGTATAGCCAGACAGAGGGAGAGAGGACACAGCGCTGCAGCCTGGCTCTGCAGCGCTCTGCCCTCTCTCTTTCTGTGTTAATTGTCTATCCAGCAGTCATTTTACACAGAGGGAGAGAGGGCGGAGCACTAGGTACCTCCAAAAATCACAGCTAGGGTCCGATTATCATTTAGGAATTCCAAAAGATGTGATAATTGGTCCCTAGCGTTTTTGGATGGTTTTATCGCCGTTGTAAAAAAAAAATCTGCACCATACACTAGAGCGATATTTGGCACAATCGTGCGTTTGGGCCGATAATCGCTCTAGTGTGTGCCCAGCTTAACACTGTTTACAGCAGATTACCTCTGCAATTCAACATGGATTTTCCCAGGTGTAAGTTTCCACCTGATTTCCTTTTATTTCCAGACTCTGGATCGGGTTCATTGTGAAAACAGAAATATGTTGTTTATTGGCCTTAATATGACCAAATTCAATCTTAACATACAATATGTAGAAGAACCTCAATCTAATTGCCCTTAAAGGTGTTAATGTGCACATGGTCCACTTTCTGTACACTGTCTGTAAATACCAGATACATGAAATGGTGGTTATCATCAGTTTGTAGGTTTATAAAAACAGGTTCATGAAAGACAGGTGTGATCTACACAGAAACAAGACAGTTCCCCAGCACTCCGCTATTAATTACTAGCTGACCTGATATACTATCTGTAAAATAAAGTGCAGAAGTATTACTTAAGCTGGCCATACAATAGAGCGATTATTGACCCAATCATCCAGTTTTCGGGTGATCGGGCCAATAATCACTCTAGTGTGTGATCAGAATCAATTTTTAGAACACCAAATAAAGGCACCAGAAACGCTCTGATACGATTAATTGCTTTATAAACATGTTTCATTTATATCGAATGCTTACGATCTTTTAAGGGAGCAGCACAGTACATAGATCTGCATCAGCCGGTGCAGGGAGTAGTAGAGACAGGGATCAGCTGAAGCCGCTATCCAAACAGCACGGCTTCACTTGATCCCTGTCTCCATTACTCCCTGCACTGGCCGCTGCTGCAGAGCTGTGTATTATGCTGCTCTGACACCTTTGCAGTATACTTTGAGGTGCTGCCAAGGGGCACACAAATTGGTGGTTGCTCTAATCAATGTAAAGGTTAATGCAAGCAGGGGCATGAAAGACCGGGGGTCTGTAAATACCACTTCCAGCAGCTGATTGATCAGAATGTCATGTAATGCACCACAGGTTGTGTTATCTAATTCTCTTCTAGCTGTATAGTGTTTAACAGCTAATGCTTTGTTTAATTGGCTGCCATGCTGACTGTTTGCTACTCATATGCCTTATTAGCATCAGGCAAGTGTCTGACTTGTGTTATCTTGATGGTGTACTTTCATTGCTAATTCCTAGATAACAAGCTGAACTGTTACTCATGAATGTATTTGTCTTTTCCCCATGAATGCTCTCACCTCTTGTGACCGAAGTCTAGAAGAGTAAGTGTGTTAATCCCATTCATTATTGCAGTGCATGTGTCAGCCGTGCTTACCTTTATCCGCATGCTTTATGAACCCTTGTCAATTGCCTGTCACATCTCTGCCGTTAACATATCTAGGATTAGGAATTAATGTTATCTACATGCAGGTGGTGAATGCATATTCAAGTAACTAGTGACAAACCCTCCGTGCATTATTTAGATCTCAGGAGCTGAAACCTGCAAAAAGTTGCATTTAATCTCTTTCTTACATCCAGTTGTCCTAAGCTCCTTCAGTTTGTTTGTTGTGTGCTGTATTCTGCAATAAACCCCTCTTTCAGACAGCACAGTACACTTTCTATTCTATGTGCAGTTTGTATTCTAGCTTTGTCTGTTAAAGGATTGAAAGCTCTTAAAAAAAAATAAAAAAAAAAAAAAATGAAAGTGCTGAAACATAAATATGACATGTTAAAGATGCCCAACCATCATTGTACATATGTATGTACTTATAGCCATATACCATGTGGTATGAAATCAATGTCTTCACCAGTGATGGCTCTGTATCTGTCACATGCTGCCCTCAGTTTAGGTTTTGTGTTGATAACTGTTTTTGTTTCTCAGGACCAGATTTACTAAGCTGTGGTAAAGAAGAAGTGCAGATGTTGCCCATAGCAACACTCAGATTCTAGCTGACGTTTTCTAGTATGTAATAGAAAAATAAGAGCTAGAATCTGATTGGTTGCTATGAGCAACATCTCTACTTTTCCTTTCCTGCAACTTAGTAAATCTGGCCCTTTGAGCTTGTAACGCTTAAATAAGACCTAAAGGTTTATTTTTTTTGTGTGTGATAAATGTGTTTGAGCTTATTAGGAAGACTATATGTAGCACATGGCCCATGTCTTGGTGAGGGTTACGTTTTGGGCTGCCCAACACTGGTGGGCATTGTTACTCTTAGGTTTATATCCCATGTGTACCCGTACATCATGAATTGTCTTGTCTTCCGGGGAGGATTTGCTATCCTCTTGTTGATATCTTTTTGTGGTAAAATGGTGATTTGATTTGAAATATGGGCTAAATCCACAAAACACTACACGATAATCCAGGGCGCAATAGCGTTTTTCAAGTTTTTTTGTCAAACTGTTTTATATGCATGTACATACTTTACAAAAGCCGCACATGCCTGTCCATATAAAATAATATGGCAAAAATAGCCTAATGTGAACAAAACCAAAAAGAAGGTTGCAGGTGGGTGACCTTCCCGATCACTTCATGGATAAACTGGTGGTTGCTCCTCCACATCAACCCAGTCAATAGACGTAATGGGCCGGTTCCAGACCTACGGGCGCCCGAGGTCATTACGGACGGCATCGTAGCGGGACGTGCATGCCCCATGCGCTCCCCGCTGTCTGTAGTAAATGATGTGTCCAGATTCCTACCTTGAGTTTTACGATCACGTATGCGGCCTCACAGCTGCATACCTGATCGTAATGGGCCATCCCCTGCCCCGTCCCCTCATTTGCATCTGTAACTCCGCCTTGATGGCAGAGATACGACGATTGTAAATGAAGGGACAGCCCCTCTCCCGTAATCCATACGACCCAGGCTGTACGTAATTTCACAGTTGTACAGACCTGAGGATCAGGACCAATGTGTCTATTAGTGACAGAACTGCATTGGATTCTGGACCGGATCCACGCCCCTGCACCTTTTCCGTACGTGTGGGGAGTTAATTCTGCTTGAGAGAGGGGGGGGGTGAGCTCCCCTTGTCATTCCTCTCTCTTGCATAAAAAGTGTGATTTACGCTGCCTTAAGTCACGCTTGTGGATCAGCGATCCTTTCCGACTGCTCACCCATTCTGGGTTTTCAAAAGGGACAGCCGAAAAACAACTTTCATCTGTCCCTATTTCGCAATACCATCTTTATAAGCAGGGTCTTGCACCGGTACAAACAGCCCACTTTGTGTGTGTAGATAGGCTATCGTCAGGATGTGTGCATCCAGTCCCCTGTCTTCATTCTGGATCCAGGCCCATAGTGTGTGACCAGCTTTACATCTGATCTATACATATGGCAATTTTATAATCTTGTTTGTCTTGCATAAGCTGCGTTACGCATTTGTGTAAAAAGAGAAGACGTTTCTCCAGTCTTCCAGCAGAAGAGGTCTGATGACTTGGCAGATAATTATGTAAATGTTAATCTATTTGTCTAGTCGACAGCTGCTATCTGTGTATTGCACATGAGTAACCATGTAAAACAGAGAAACAAGTATATAAAAGAAGTGTATTTAGCAGCTGGGTTGTGGCAGGTGCCCTCTCCAGGAAGAGGAGGCCCTATGCCAAATTCGCTTGGCACATTATTGGACTTGCCAATGTCACGGTGTGTCTAATAGTTATTTGGTCTGTGTACATGAATCAAGGCTTGGAATAGGAAGTGGTTAAGTTTGGGTAAACCACATGAAATGAAAGGTCTTTCTGAGGCAGATTACATTGAGGTTTTCAAGCGCAGTTAAAGAGCTCTGAAGAAAGCCCTGGGGTAAATAATGACTGCGCCATGGAAATGCAGAGGAAGTGGAAAGCCTCTGAGGAAGAAACAGAGCCCCGCTGGGAATGTGTAGGTCTTACCTGTAAGCGCAGTCATCTGATAGCTGCATTATGCTGACATGGAAACGCCACCTGCCATGCAATGCTCAGGACATCTGCCTGGTAAAGCATTAATGTTAGTGTACTGTCCTTGAGAATGGCAATTATGCTTAGCCAATGATGCTAGTAAAGTGGCAGCCAATCACGTGATGCTGGAGAAGACATTGTCATCACAGAGTGCGTCTGCCTCCACCTTTATTGTAGGACTAAACTCAAGCTTTCAGCCCTTACGACTTCCTCAGGGAATAGGAGTGAAAAAATTGGACCTTGGACACCATAGTAACGTTCGTCACTTTAATTGGCAGTACTTAGGTTAATTGTGTGCAAATGAATGTGTGTGTGTATGTGTGGATTAGCATAATATTTAAATATTGCAAATGTCATTTTATTTATAGGAATTGAGATGCTGTCATGCTATTACTGATAAATGTTAGGTGATTGGTTGAATGGTTCTCTATTGTGTGAATTGTACAACATCTGCAAGATAATAATGCAAAGCTTACTGATAGCACAGTGGAGGCTGGCAATTTCTGGGCTAAGAGTGCTTCCTAGCAATGCACTGTGATCAAGTTGCGAGCTTATTTCTCTTTAATAATCACTTTGATAATAAGAGGTCATCTTTAAACCTTCAGTAACCAAAATAGAGTGATTTATTTCTTGCACTAATCTCTCCTGAAGAATAAATAGTAAATTGGCTTGTACTCACCAGGCTTTTCCCATTACTTAGGATTCCCAGATTCGTCAGAGCACAGCCTATAGCTTGCACCAGCCACAGGGAAACAAAGAACATGGAACGGAGAGGAACGGTTATCTCTACAAGAAGAGTGATGGGTCAGTGTCTGCAGTGCTGTGTCTTTAGCACTGGGAGTGATTCCAGAATATGTGCAATTATTATTATCGTTTATAAGGCGCCACAAGGTGTTCACAGCGTTTTACAAAATACAACAAAATACAGTACAGACATACAGGGTAGGGATGGACAGCATAGTACATAATAATATACAATATGAATATAAAAATATCACAAAAATACCTTAAGTGAAGCAAGCACAGAGCGCAGAATGTGAGGTGTCAAGCTTAGATCAGGGAGCAGGGGATAGAGCGCAGTAAGAGGTTGAGAGGGAGCCACCAGGTGGGGATGGGGTAAAAGGGTAGCAGAGGGGGATGAAGGTACGAAGTGATGGAGGAAGGAACAACACTAGAATGGAGGGCCCTGCTCACGTGAGCGAACACACTGGGAGGGAACTTACAGAAGACATAAAAAGGGGGAAGGAAGTGGACAGCTGGTGTGAGCGGAGGAGAGGGGGAAGGAAGAGAAGGGATAGATGTAGTACATTGAGGATGTTAAGTGGAGGAGGGGTAGACTATCCTGAACAGGTGCGTTTTGAGTGAACGCTTGAAGACCTGCAATGTGGGGGAGAGTCGAGGCGTGATATGACTAAAGAATGGATGAGGGTTTTAGTAGCTGCATTGGTGAAGCTTATGGTTTCCCCCCCCTTTGTCTTTGCAGAATTAGGAAAGTTTGGCAGAAGAGGAAATGCTCTGTAAAGAACGGGTTCCTCACCATAGCCCATGGCACAGTAAGTGGAGATTCCTCGTTGTGGCTGTTCGGAGTGCGAGGAGTGCATTATGTGCTGGGTAACCAATGAGAACCATCTAAATACTCTGTGCTTCCCCTTATCAGGCCAACATCCCGCCTGCAAAACTCAACTTGCTCACCTGTCAAGTGAAAACGAATCCAGAGGAAAAGAAGAGTTTTGACCTCATCTCTCGTAGGTTCTATTCACTTTTGGTTTGTGAAAAAATAATTAATTGAGTAATAAAGGGTTAACAAGTGGTGTTACTATTAAACAGGTGCAAAAATGCAGAACTAATTAGGCAACCAACAAATCTAAAAATGACTGTACAACATTGATTTATTAACAGGTTTTTTTTATAGTGTCATCATAATGCGTAATGCTTACAATAATTAAATAAACATTTACATCCGTCCCATTCCCATTGGTGCTCACAGAGTATGGAACTTATGCAGACTTAATAAGCCACTTGTGTAAGTTCCCTTGCAAGTAACATCCTGCATCGGGGGTGGGATTAGGCATGCAGAACAGTTGCATTAGGCAACATTTACAAGTTCCGTGCGAACACAGATCTACACTGAAAAATGAAGGTAGCTTACGTGTCCTGTGTCCATAATATTATAATATCTTTGCTCTACAGAGGGGAGTGACATTAGAGTTCACTCCCCTCTTCTGTGCATAGTTCCAGATAAGTACGCGCTGAGGTTTGTATATGGCCCTAAGTTCCCTAACAAATTGGCAGCCAATTTACCTACTAGCATATTTTTGAGGAGTGTGAGAGAGTCCATGCAGACACGGGGATAACATACACACTTTACACAGATAAGACCTTTCCCAGGAATTGAACTCATGACTTCACTGTTGGGGTTTCCGTGCTGCCCATTAGTTCTGTCGTTCTGTAATAAGTGGGTGGGTTGCTTGTTGGTCAGAACAGCCTGTTTCGTCCCTGTAGTTTATTGATCCTAGAATGAGCTCCATACATAATGACCTGTCATCCAAAGCCTGCACATTGGCTTGTATTGTTAATTTTACTGCATGTTATCCATGTTCCTTGTTTTATTGAGAGAATCTACTCACCGTTTATTACTTTATTTTACCATTTACTTATCTCTCTCTCTTTCTGATATCCCGTTTAATATTTTCATAAAAGTTTGAGTCATACACATTTATTCGCACTTCACAGAATAGTCTTATGTGATGCCAATAAAATGTGTTTTGAGTTGGAGATGGGATTCTTGAGAATCACTTTGCTTGCAGGATGTTTGTATCTTACATTACAGTAATAAGTGTTATGTCACTTTTTCCCAATAGATGACCGAACATACCATTTCCAAGCTGAAGATGAACAAGAGTGCCAAATGTAAGTATGAGGGGAAAGGGAACTAGCACATTCCTGTCACTTCAAGGAAATTGCTCCGTATTTTTTTCACCTTATCTACTTAAATATTCTTAGCATTTTATAAGGTCTATGAAAAAAAAATCCTTTTGCCTAATACTTATCTCATGGGCAAATTTGCCTTTCATTTGTATATTAAATAGTATGGATTCAGAATGCATGAACTATTCCATGCACTATTTCCACTAAGAGTGTTCGCAGCTGTTCACATAAGGCCGGATTCTTACTTAAGAAGAATACTTCTTAAGTGCGTAGTTCTAAGAACTCATGGTACGTACCATTGTACGTAGGTTGTGTACATGCGGTCTTTAAAGACAGCTTAGGTTTATCTATAGAGCTTTGGGTATTTTTACAAAGATATTGTAGGTTTGCACCACACAGAAAAAATATCATTGTAAGTTATAAAGAAAAGGAACATTTAATATATTCTTACAAAAATGCGCCTCTTACTCCCTTTTTTATTTTTAAGTCCCTTGCCAATGTAGTAAATTCTATTTTGACACTGATAGATGAGTAGCATAATTAGATGTTTGCATGTGTTTCTTGAAGCAATTTCACAAAGTTTCACCCTAATACTTGTTGATATCTCTGAAAACACCTTTCAGAATAGTTATGCAAAGTGTGTGAGCAATGGAATGTCACACATCTGACCCAACCTGTTTTGTGTAGTGCCATGAGGAAAAAGGACACTAAGTACACTGAATTTGCTACAGTGACAATAATGCACAATGTGTAAATAGAGAGAGAGAGAGAGAGAGAGGAGAGTGCGCACCATTCAAATTAGTCAATAAGTATACTTGTTAAGGACCAAGTTCTGCAACAAAGTCTCTATATCTTATCCAGGGCATTAGACTGCTCTTTCAGCTGCTGCCTCCAAATGACCACAAATGGAAAGGTTCTTTAGGCCTCGCCAAACATCTAGTAAAATAAGAGGACAGGGGCGCTTCATAGTGCATCAACTTTTTATTCCATCGATTGCTAAAATCAGGCAACGTGCCGAGTCACAAGTAAAAACAGCATATAAGAGACAACCACGTGGCAAACACAGGATATCACCGCCGGAGACAATACCAGACTTTAGGTCCTATGTAGAGCTCTGCCTGATCGTGCGGCACCCGGGAGACACTGAAGGCTGTGTCACACACACACAATATTAAAATCACTCTGGTGGATTAGTCCAGAAAGGGAGAGCTTGAGGAGAATGCAGAGCAGGCAGATTCCATAATAAAACTAGGACTCATTAGTTAATTTCTGGGAAGAGATATTAGGTGATGTCTTGTAAGCGGCAAGTATTATTTTTATGATTATTAAATGTTTTTTTATATAGAGCCACAAATTGTCTGCAGCACTTTACAGAGAATATTAGACATTCACATCATTCCCTATTGGAGCTGCAAACTAAGGTCCCTAATACATTCCTACACGCACACACACGCACACACACGCGCACACACACGCGCACACACACACTTGGACTAGGGTTAATTTAATCCGTAGCCATTTAACCTAACAGCATGTTAATAGCTTGTGGGAATATACTGAAGTACCCGGAGAAAACCCATGCAGACACGGGGAGAATATACAAACTCCACATAGATGAGGCCTAGTCTGGGAATTGAACTCATGACCTCACTGAGCTACCGTGCATGATGCAAGTAGATTTAAGTTCTTTGTGGTACTCTACCCAACCTCTCCCCTTTTCCATCTGTTTGCTTCTTTAACAATGTGTACCACTTCTTCCACATCCACTTACTAATATCCCAAACCGTCCTTCACAATACATCCCATACATATATGTAATAGGGGAAAGGGAAACCGGGTGCAGGGTGTAGGGTGTGAGATTTGGGGCTTCCTCTAGCAGCTGGGCATTTGAAGTGGCCTTGCGTACCAGCCTGCACCCTCTTGCTGGCTGCAATGGTTTATGTGTAGTTCGTAGGTTGTGAAGTGTAACCATTTGATACAATAAGCATTGTGGCTCCCAGAGATGATGAGATCTTCTACATCTAGATGGATGTCCGTGCTCCAGAACAGCAAAGAAGAAGCCTTAAACAATGCATTTAAAGGAGACCACAGCACAGGAGAGAACAACATCGTCCAGGAACTTACCAAGGAGATTATATCCGATATCCAGAAAATGCCAGGGAACAATATCTGCTGTGACTGCGGAGCGTCAGGTACAGAAGTATTTCTCCTGCTGCCCCTTAATAACACTTCTTTCTGTCCTCTCAGTCTAGATGATGTTATGATCACTTGATGTATCATAATTTAGTTGCCTCCAATGAACTGCATAATGTCTGCCATGTAATTCATTCTGGCAGCAGCTACTTAGGTTAATTGTTCATCCTCTGCAGGTAATTAGCTACATCCACAGGATTTCATTCCTGCCTTGCTGGCTGCAGTCCAGCACTTACATAAAGCTCCTTATTACAGCTAATGCCACCTTTCCTGACGCTTAATTGAATTTCCAATGCTTTTTCTGAGCATCGAGCGTTTTTACACTCAGCGGAGTGCAAGTGCTCTACAGAGAATGAAATGAATTAAAGGTTGTTTAACAATATGGGACCTGACCTTCCGGCTATTGAATTTCTGGTGCTTTTCCATTCTGCCCACACATCCAGGGGGTTCCCTACTGGAACACGTTCTGTCCTATCCACAGGCTGGGTTGCATTTGCAAGTGGCCGTCCCTAGGAATGACAGGACTGCATCTACAGTAGCAACCTTACCCTACCTTAAATGACCTTAAGTCTGGATAGGGTGTATGGGCTGAAAAACCCCCTTACTGCACAATTACCATAGCTCCCCCCTTCTTACCTGGTGTACAAAGTGCACGTAGCCCACCCCAACGCCACAATCATCTCCGGTACAGAAGTCTGGATCAGGAGGATACAGATCAGTGCTGGAACGTGGATCCCTACACATCCGCTGCTCGTAATATGAGGATCCAGGACCTGATTCAGAGACTGAAAATAAGAGAGGAAAGTTACTCCTGGGCACTCAATACACGTCAGTATACCAAGGTTAGTGGAAAGCCAAGTAGGATCTGAAACAAACATAAAATAAAGAAACAAAGTACTATTACACTTGAATTTAACCCTACCTTATATACAAGAGCTACTTTATGCAGTCACAAATAATATTAAGCACATGTGAAAATATAAGACAACGCTAAGTAAAATATGTATTACATATGATCAATTTGTAATAATGGACTGGGGGACCTGATTCAGGCCTTGAAAATAAGGGCTGGATCCAGACTTAAGTGCTTGAAATGAGTTACTCCTGGGTAAAGCCATGTTGATTTCAGGGGAGTCATATTTCATCTGCTGTACACAGTATCAGTGTTGAGAGGTGGCATTTCCCAGCCGAAGTCTAAATAACAGGGTAATAGTAAAGCTGGTCAGTATCTGTGTGCAGGAAGCAAAGGGAAAAGCTATATCCCTGCATGCAAAGACTATACGGTAACTAATTTCACCCCCCCTGAAATCAACATGGTTTTGCCCAGGAGTAACTTTCCTCTCTTAGGGCTGGATCCAGACTTAAGTAAATGCTTCAAATTAGTTTCTCCTGGGCTAAACCTTTGCTTCCTGCACACAGATACTGACCAGCTTTACTATTACCCTGTTATTTAGACTTCGGCTGGGAAATGCCACCTCTCAAATCTGATACTGTGTACAGCAGATGAAATATGACTCCCCTGAAATCAACATGGTTTTACCCAGGAGTAACTAATTTCAAGCACTTACTTAAGTCTGGATCCAGCCCTTATTTTCCAGGCCTAAATCAGGTCCCCCAGTCCATTATTACAAATTGATCATATGTAGTACATATTTTACTTAGCGTTGTCTTATATTTTCACATGTGCTTAATATTTTTTGTGACTGCATAAAGTAGATCTTGTGTATAAGGTAGGGAGAAATTCAAGTTTAATAGTACTTTGTTTCTTTATTTTATGTTTGTTTCAGATCCTACTTGGCTTTCCACTAACCTTGGTATACTGACGTGTATTGAGTGCTCAGGGATTCATCGCGAGCTGGGAGTACATTACTCCAGGATACAATCGCTTACACTGGACGTTTTGGGGACCTCTGAGTTGTTGGTATGGAAGTTTAATATATTTCTTCATATCCCCCCCCCTCCTGATGATTACACATAGCCGTCTCTTAGGAAAGGCTTTTTGTTGACGCGTGCTTTTCAGTTCAATAAATGTTGGCTATGATCCAGACTTATAATTTCTTTTATCCTTTGATCCTTCATCAGTGTGCATTTAGTATACCAAAAATGAAGTTAAAGATGATTGAGAGCAGCAGCTGTGCTTTGACTTCCTCAAAGCTTTTACATATTTACTTATATCCCAGTAAATGTGCCCCTCTCCTTTTTCACTGCACTATGCGGGGCTTACGTTCTGTGTTTCACCTGACCTGCACTCTAGAGTGTATAAGCGCATCATTTATTAGCATTGCACTTGTGCACGATAGGAGGGAACGTTTGCAAAGTGGTTGATCCACCTGTGTCTGCTTCTCTGTGCTTTGCGCTAGTGGAACGGGGTGTATCACTATATTTAAATGAGGGGGCGGTATTTTGCTGCTGTGTTTCCCTGTGCTTCCTCCTAATATCCTGCGCTCAGGGCTGGTGTAAACCTAGCCATACACTAGAGTGCTAATTGCCGCAATGTCCGGTGATCCGGTCAAAAATCGCTGTCAGGATGGATTTTTCAAAAAGCCAATTGTAATGTTATGTTATTTGATCTTTCGACATGCTTCATTTCTATATTATATATTTTAAGCCAAGCCAATCTGCTCCCTGAACAGATCCCTTTTCTGCTAATGTGCCCTTCTTCTGCTAGGATTATTGGTCCCAGCTGGAGAGGTGTATGGCGCCAATAACAGGACCATTCTCTGGCGGGAAATCCTCCCATTTATAGGGCCACCTCCAGTTGGGATAGATTATCGTCCCAGTGTGTGGCCAGCTTAAGTCTAAAACGGGAGATTTTAATCAATGAAAGCCACTATTTTTTAGAAAGAACACAGGCCTGTGCATCTAACAATGAATAAATCCTTCTAATTTAAGAATAGAACGTATTAAAACTCACTCTACATATACTGCACTACAATGACTTTATTTATTTTTAATAAAATAGCTGAATAGCAGCTTATTGCCACATTTTGCTCATATTTTTTCTATAGATTTTTATTTTAAAGGCCTTTTTTTTCATTATAAATAAGAAAAATGCTAATCATTTTTTGTTCATCATCTTTATTATCATTATACAACATAATTGACACAGATTGAAATGAAAAGTCTTTGAAACCTGCAAGCTTGTAAAGGCTGCTGCATTAAACCGCAGTCTATTTGCATGTTTCAAAAGCATGCTCCTTTTCAGTATGACTTATCCAGAGCTGTTACTGCAGATCAGGTCCATACTGCTTTAATGACCCATTCTCTCCAAACACTGTATTTATTAGTGCATGGATGAAATAAAACACCACATAACTTTGTCATAAGGGACCTGATTTGTAGCCACCAGGGTCCCATCTGCCTAGTTCTGGGGAAAAAAAAGGAAAACAGTCATTTGAAGCATCATTTCTTGTCCAGCAACAGATGGGTGTCCTTACACTGTGGGTAAAATGATTACACCAACAGTACTGCTCACTGATAGAATTTGGAGGCAAAACCTTCTTTATTATACG
>WWET01001426.1:104035-114996 GCA_011038615.1 Limnodynastes dumerilii | reverse complement strand
CGGTGAACTGAATTGTGTCTCTGTGACCAGGACGCTACCTTAAGTATTCGGCCCGCGCGTGTGTGTGTGTGTCTGGATCCAGCCCTAACTCTTTATTTGCTGCTTTGGAAGTCCTTGAAAAGTGTATTTATAAACTTACTTGTGGTTTGCTGAGAAAAGTTCTGTTTCTATTGAAAAATAATAAAGGACCTTTTACACCCATTAACATGACCCTGGATTTACAGATCTTTCACCTCTTTGCAGGAGCAAGGTGAGACTGCTCTGCATCTAGCGGTCAGATCAGTTGACCGTACATCACTGCACATAGTGGATTTCCTGGTGCAAAACAGGTTTGTTTAATACCAGTTATAATGTTCCATTATAATGGCAGCCATAGAATAGAACACACATGTCCAATGCATCGTGTATATAGCTTCGTGTATAGTGTAGATGTTGTGTATAGTGTAGATGTTGTGTATAGTAAGCTCTGTGTGTGTTTGTGTGAGTGGTTCTACTAATCATTGCTTTATTCACAGCGGTAACTTGGACAAACAGACAGTAAGAGGCAGCACTGCCCTCCATTACTGCTGCTTAACTGACAATGCGGAGTGTCTTAAACTCCTCCTGAGAGGGAAGGCGTCCATAGAGATAGGTGAGTACCATCGTCCTGTTATTTTGCTTAGAGATAGTGACCAAAAAAGAATAACTAAAGAAAAACCCAGTCTGCTTGGTTATGCTTAGAGAGGTGTATATACACCGGGCTTACTGTGGATGAATGTTGTACAGCAGTGTAGCCTGTAGGCAGAGCACAGTACTGTACCTGCTGTCTCTTGGACACGTGATAGCTCTGCAGACAGACTGGTGTACTAGCACTATAAAACCCCCTCCTAATATTCACATTTTACAGACACCTAGAAAGTAAAAATATATTTCAATTTAACATTGTCTTATTTTTTTTTTTATTTTTTTTTTTACATCAACATGGAAAACAGACTAAATAAATAGAAAAATGAGAAAGGCAAGTCAGATGCTTGGTTGCACAGGGAGAGGAATTAGTAGCAGAAAGAGAGAAGTAGTGATGCCCCTTTATAAATCATTGGTACACCCTCACCTAGAATACTGTGTTCAGTTCTGGAGGCCATATCTCCAGAAAGACATAAATACATTAGAGACTGTGCAAAGAAGAGCAACTAAAATGGTCCATGGCCTGTGTAACAAATCATACCAAGAAAGGCTAGAGGAACTAAACATGTATAGCTTGGAGCAGAGAAGGGAGAGGGGGGATATGATAGCAGCTTTCACATATAGCAAGGGTTGTGACCAGCTAGAGGAGGGGGCATTTTCACAGGAAGAGGTGTAATAGAACATGAGGGCATGAATATAAACTGGAGGGTGGTAGATGAAATGTGCAGAAAAATGGCTTCACTCCCATCTGAGGTGGTTGAGGATAGTATGGTGGCAGTTGACACACCTTCACTGCACTACTTGCATATTCCATCCTCATCCTGCCCAGCTATCATCATCACTACCAGTAAGCAATTATGGATCCATATCCTTACTGGGAATGTGCTGTGAAAAACTCCACTTTTGTGGAAGTCTACATCCGGTTGGGTGTAGTCACACAGCTCCGCTGACAGAGTGGCTTCAGCACGTGACGGCTTCTTTTATTGTGTGATTTCTGTGTGTGTATCTGATGCATGTATAATGATGCCGATGATTGGCTCACTGCATGGTTTCCTGCTTTGCATTGCAGCCAATGAAGCTGGAGAAACCCCACTGGACATAGCTAAGCGGCTGCGGCACACACATTGCGAGGACCTGGTACGTCTGGTTACTTGTATAGTGCCCTTGTTCCAGCAATGGCTCTATGTTATTTGTATTTCATGATATTTTCTGATTAAACCATAAATGTTTCCTCTGCACTGACTATTGCCATCTCTTCCCAGCTGATGCAGGCCTTGACTGGAAGGTTTAACGCTCATGTACACGTGGAATATGAATGGAGGCTGCATCACGTGGACCTAGATGAAAGTGATGACGATGTGGATGATAAAATGCAGGTTTGTTTCATTTATAAACTAATGTCTTTGTTACCTAGAGGTCAACTCGAAATACAAAACCGTAAACCAATACAATACATGGAATTTGACAGCTTAAAGAAATATATATAGTTTGCATGGTGTTTGTCTTGGTGCTTCACTGAGGAGAGATAACAATATAAGATGATAGTCTATTATTGTGGGGGGCTGATCATGTAGAAAATCCTAAGCGTGCTGGGTGCAATCATAGGGCACACGCCTCTAAATGGAATGTGGGTCCCCGTAGCAAACAGCCCTATTTCGAAAGGGCCTTTCGCTCCCAAACAAGGTGCTCCGAAAGGTGAGTTTCCCCTAACCCGCTCCCTAACCCAGCCCTCCCCACCCAATCCCCCCTCCCGCAGCCTAACCCTAAGTCCCCCCCACAGCCTAACCCTAAGTCCCCGGGGGCGGCGCATACGAAAGTGAATGGGTGAATATGTGAATCGCATACTCGCCCATTCATAAAAAAAAAAAAGCTTTCGGCTGTCCCTAATTCGCAATGTGAGCCTTCGCAGCAATGACTCGCAACACTCTGAATGGCTATGCAAGTATGCAAAGTACAAAGCGCACGGGAAGAAAGCAGCCAATTGTGATGTTTTTAGAATAATTCATATGGAAGGTTAATGACTCAAAGTAAAAACCTATCAATCTGCCAGATTCATTATTTCTCTGTTACCTGTTTCATGCAGCAACCAAGTCCTAATCGCCGGGAGGACCGGCCGGTCAGCTTTTACCAAATTGGAGCTAACTCAATGCAGCCTAGTGTTGCTCTCTTGGCCAGAGACGCGGCTAATATTGCCAAGGACAAACAGAGAAACTTCCTGCCAAATATCATTCAGAATGAAACCTATGGAGTGCACACTAGCAACAACATTCCTGGCAGCACTGCGCCTGCGTCGCCTGCTCCCCCCTTACCACCAAGGAACATCGGCAAAGGTAACGGCTCCTAGCAGCATTCTGCTCTCTACAGGTTTGTTTGTCTGGTGCATTCATTTTCTCCCATGGCATAGATGTCGCATCGAGGCATGGAGTAGGTCAGAGTCAGGGGCATAACTAGAGGGAGTGTGGCTACGGCTCATGGAGAAGGGGGTGGGGCTGCACTGTAAGCAAGCTTTCAGAGTCTGATGGCTTATAATAGCTCGCAGTGTAATGATAAACCGTGCTGTGCACTCATACATGGATCGTTTCCTGGCTCCACCTAGCCTCGCTCAGCCAGACTTGGGGTCCCGTCTCCTTGCTTTGGGGCCAGAGTCTATCAACTTCTGCCCCTGGTCAGATCAAGGCAAGACTTTGAAGATACCTGGAAAGTTAAACTTATTATTATTACTGTTATGATTATTATTATAATCTTTCTTTATAACATGTTTTAGGAGCATGGGGGGAATAATTGAAAGTGTGTGATACTGAGGCAGCCATAGACCTACATAGGCTTGCATCAGAATTGATCGGGTAGCTGCACAGAGTTATTCTGCGTGTGGCACATATACGCAACTTATCTCCTTTCGCCATACTGCAGTAGTAATACCTGGTGCGAGCAGTAATAGAACAACACATTGACCGCAGTCTGTAGCTTGGTGGTGGTATAATGTGCTCTGTAATTGTGGAGTCCATTATGCTTTACCGAATGGAGAGGCACAAAGACCGTTGAAATGTAATAATAAACCCTACATATAAATATCTGCTATTCGGATTCTGTATTCGTTGTAGTAATCATGATCTTGGCATATTACACAATAAAGGCACTCAGAATATGATTGTTTGTTTGTGATATTAAGGAATATTTCCTCCATTTTCTTAATTTTTGTCCCTTCTAGTTCAGTCAACCATATTTGGCAATAGTATACACTCCACCCCTTCAAATACCCCAGCGTGGAAACCCCATCCACTAGGACATGAGGGTGGCAGCAGACAGAGGTCCTCATCAGACCCGCCAGCCATTCATCCCCCCGTGCCACCAATGCGTGTAACATCTACAGCCACAAGTACGTGACCTCTTGTCATTGTCTCATCCGCATATTTTCCAGATCATTATCCGCTGCATCACACTGCTGTGTTACCTAGCCTTCAATTAGCCGTCTCCCTGCTACTGGCCATATTATAATTGCCATCTTTAGAACAGTGCTTGCATAGTGGCAGATATATAATATAATAGAAGCACTTTTGTGCACTCCACTACACTAGAAATGGCTAGTAAATACCACCCTCGTAATGGTGCCCTTTCCACCATGTCCATTGATGGCTGATTTATGCCCAACCATAGTACAGAGATGATGGGCTTTGCCTAGTTCAAGAATTACAACATGATTAATTATGCTAGCCCCTCGGGGGCGGGCAACATGAACAGGAAGTAACCTACAACAGCACCATGCAGTGGCAGATACGATGTAATAGTCTTGCTGGGGTATTGCTCATCAGTAGAATTATAGAATGGATAGGCCACAAAATGAACACTAAAACAATGGCAAAATGTAGTGTTCCTTAAATCCTGCTGATATCAGGAGATGCTATTACAGGTGTATCATTTGTGCATTATACCATATGCTTTCCACATTCTTCACATGTCCAGATATATTGGTAATAGATCACCTGCCTTTTCTTGATGATAGCCATCTTGCCTGTCTTCATGTTCTACAGAGCTTAGTCTACTATTGTTTGCATTCCATGTTTTAAAAACAGATTATCTTTCCTTTCAGACCCCCCTCCTCCTCCTGTGGCAAAAACAGCCAGTGTTATGGAAGCTTTGAGCCAGCACTCCAAACAGAGCCAACCTCCACTGGTACCACAAAACAAGCCAACCCCTCCTCCCGTGCCCCCCCAGCCCCCCAGCAGGGTGATACCCAAGAAGCCGGTTTCAGGGTGAGTATCTGTTACCTCATTCTTCCAGCTGTACGTGCATAGGGATATATTTATTCTTTTCTCCTTCTCTAAGCTAAAAAAATGAAATAAACAAAAGTAAAACAGCCACCTCACAGTGGAACTTAGCCCCATTATTGGGGTTTCTACCTGACCCTTGCTCAGAATGGTAATCTCGCAGCTGATTTTCATTGTCCTCCATACTACATTTATTCACTGCCATTGCTATGTATCCATGGTCAGGTAGAAACCCCATTGATGGGGCAACGATCCACTGTGAGGTGGCTGTTTTGTTTTACTTTACTTGATTGGGTGTGTCAAGAGCTGGAGAAATTTGCAAGTGTTTACCCAGCATTATGTTTTTTCTCTTACTGGACCATGGAACTTTTGTATGTGAATATTGGGGAGATTGTGATAGCACTATCAAAGTGCTCCACCAAAGGGGTGTGTCCTGTGAATAGCTCCACCCACATGGGTTTAGTACTGCCAAGAAACTTTTTTCTCATCAGTATTTATTGTTAGGTTGTTAGTGAATAAATACTTTGTGTTATTGTGAAGACTGTAAATAGGAGATCCACTGACTTCATCTTTATAGAAAAAATGTAAGTAGGTGACACTGCAGATGATTAAAAAGAGACCACAGTGTATTTTTTTATTTCTGTCTCCATTACTGAATCATGTTGTCTTAGATCACTGCCAGTCTTTCATTACATATTGGCCTCTATGAAAATCTTCATAGGCCCCAATGCAGGACATAGGACACATCATGATTTCTGGAACTGAATCCGCATCAGGGAGATTTCCAAACACTTCAGGGAGTCAGGGTGATCACCCGCTCTATAGAGAGTCTCTCTTTTATTCAGGCAGAGTTGACAACTATGTACTAGAATGAGATCAGATGCAGTGTAATGCTTAGAAATGTCAGTGCCTTTCCTGTTTCATGTTTGGAATACATTTTATATTTTAATTAAATTGGAAAAATTAAACTGTAAACATTTGTCATTAAGGGCAGAGAAACCAGCACCAATGAGCAAGCCACAGCCTCTACCGCCGGCACCATTACAGCCTCCCGGTGAGTACCCCACAAAAATACCTCCACCAACTGCTAAGACTCAGCTGAATCAGCCATGGCCTGACAACATCACAGCTGCTGCCAGCAATGGACACATTCCCCCTCTGAGCAATGGTCACAATTGCAGTTTGTTAAACAATTAGTATGATCCATGGGAGGAATATGAAGGAATTTAATGCAAGGACCAATAGCGTCCACTGAATCACAATATGAAGGGCAGCATGCCTAAATCATGTACACAGAGCTGTGGGGGGTGGGGCATATAAATCATACAGTAAGGGATTGACCAAGCTACGCATCAGCACATTTTAAGTGAGACCGATGTGTAAATGTTAAAGTAGTGTCAGAAAGCCACATAGGATAGTACAGCGACTTGATGCAGACCTCCACTAGCAATAATACTACTAAATCTGGTCCCGCTCCTAAATCCCCACAGACTCTGATCTTTCCTTACAGTCAGTGTGTCAGCGTTTTTAATTAGTGCTTGTGACTCCTCTCTACAGCTTCTGGAGATTCATCGTCTGACTCTACTACTTCTCATCCAGGACCAAAACCCGGTGCCACAGTGCCTGTACAGCCACCCGCCCCAATGCCACGGAAATCCCAGCTGGCAAGTACCATATATTGCGTCATACATCCAAATATTGTTTAGTACAAAACCAAATTGCTCAAGCAAAAGTTTAACATCTAACATGTTCGCTCAACATCAATTGAATCTAGCCATAACCACAATTTTTTTTTAAAGTTTTATTGGCAAGTTAATTCTCAGCACAGACATAGCAGATCAACGACAATATAATAGATATATATAACACATTGCTCAGGATCGTCAACAAAAATGGAGATGAGAAGAGCATGGATATAATTTAATAGTTTCATTTAGCTTTCATCTTGGCAATCATTCATTTTTTTTATTAGCTTTTTATTTTTTTTGTATTAACAATCTGAGAAAAGAAATACAAATAAACAAGGGATAAAAGTCAATATAAAGTGGGTAAATATAAGTGGAATAACCCTCTGTTAACTTTAGAAAGGGATGTGGGAAGGATTGGGGGCAGAGGAGTGACTGGTCCGTTTTAGCTGTTAACAGCTGTTGGGAAAGGAATATGTATATGTGCACTATTGGGGAAATCAGGTGGAGGTAGCATTATATCATAATTATATTATAGTATTTGGTGTAATTTAACTCTAAGCAACTGAATTACTTTTTGGTATAGTCACCGGGTTTCTTTTAAAGGAAAAGAGTAAATCATATATATTTGTATTGTACCAATCACATTATCCAAGATCTCTTTATCTTTATTTGAGCTTTAGATAAGAAAGATTAATCATATCACAATAAAACAAGTCTTGTCAAAAGCCAAGTCACAAAATAGTGCAAATGATAGTTATTAATAGCATTTTGTGTATTGTTCGGGTTTACAAAACCATTAATAACACATTTCAATCCTTCTAAGAAATCAGTTTTGTCCATAAAATCCGGTTATGAACTGTGGATGAATATTTTTTTTTTTAATATGAACAAATTGTCCTCCCCAATGTGTGTTGAGCTTTCCACTTCTATATTGAAATGTCAATAATGGTAAACTTTAATTTTATTGAACCATAGGCAAAAGTGAAGCCAAAAAGGGTGAAAGCAATATATAACTGTTTGGCCGACAACCCCGATGAGCTGACATTTACAGAAGGTGAAATCATTGTGGTAGATGGAGAAGAGGACCAGGAGTGGTGGGTAAGTCTACATGCCTGACTGTGCTGGGGAGTAAGTCATTCTAGCGTCGGCAATGGAGATGATGACCCAGATTTGTTGTTCAGTGATATGTTTACTGTAATAGATATGAGAATAACTGGTGGATGAATACAGTGGCCCAGACCTGAGGCAAATGTGCTTGGAAACCTAGCGCTGGATGCATGAGATCCAGAACTGTGCATCCATTTAAATTGCAAGCAGATACGCAACATAGGGTACAGGTACACAGCAGTTACACTGTAAGCAGATACGTCACATAGGGTACAGGTACACAGCAGTTACACTGTAAGCAGATACCCCCCAAAGGCACGTTTTCCTCCTTGTCTTCCATGCGTTTCAGCCCTTCTTATAGGTAACAATGGGGGGGTTGAACTTTTCAACCATCCCACGCCCTCCGCGTCACTTTCACTCTGAAATTGCGCGAGACGCACTGGTCCCCGCCTCGCTTTCTCCATACGCCCCTCCCCCGAGAGTGTGTTTTCCTTTTTGACCATGAGGCGAACGTGCAAGCAATAGTAATGATAGGGTACTGGTACACAGCAGTTACACTGTAAGCAGATACCCCACCTAGGGTACTGGTACACAGCAGTTACACTGTAAGCAGATACCCCACCTAGGGTACTGGTACACAGCAGTTACACTGTAAGCAGATACCCCACCTAGGGTGCAGACACACAACAGTTACACTGTAAGCAGATACCCCACCTAGGGTGCAGACACACAGCAGTTACACTGTTGCACAAGGGCAGAGTAATATACTGTATTTGAAGCTAGTAAAAATGGTTAAATACAGTGAACAGTTCAGATGATCCATGAACAGAGTAATTAAAAAATTCATAAATAAAAATAAGCAATTTATTACACTGTATATTTTTCAGAATTGATGGCGCCAGTATACAGCTGCAGCGATCTCATGATTAGATATAGGATTTTCCAGGTTATAGTGACTGTAATAGGCTGTTTATTGTGTGCCCCAAGCACTTAGACAGCACCTGCATGCGATAAAACGCAAAGAAACATCACGCCAGCTCGCGCACGCTAAGATCTGGATCAGTAATTGTGACTGGCAGTGGGTAGATAATAGCTTAGGGTCTATAATTGTCCTGTACGATTAAGAAAGACAGAGGAAAACTTCTGGGTATGTTGGTAGAGAAGGGCTCTGAATAGTCCAGAAATGTATATTGTTATGTACATAGATCAGTGCATCAGGATGGAGGGTGGTTCATGAAGACAGAATTACAGGATCACCATGGTCTTTGGACGTCTTTGTTTTAATTAGATGATGGATGTCATCTATACATTAACCAGTCATTAAAGCATTTGTTCATACACATAGGAGCTATGGCACGGGTTTTTGGGGAGACGTCCAGCAGCTCCCATAGAAAAGCATGGCCACATAGGAAAGAATAGCAGGGGAACTTTTCGGCTCCCCAGCACCACCCCTAGGAGGCGACCCGAGCTCTGGGATGGGGACGGCTGAAGGGGTCACCGCCTCGCTCTTGCCCCTCCCCCCCAAAGGCACGTTTCCCCCTTGTCTTCCGTGCGTTTCAGCCCTTCTTATAGGTAACAATGGGGGGTTGAACTTTTCAACCATCCCACGACCTCCGTATCACTTTCACTCTGAAATTGCGTGAGACGCACTGGTCCCCGCCTCGCTTTCTCCATGCGCCCCTCCCCCGAGAGTGTGTTTTCCTTTTTGACCATGAGGCGAACGTGCAAGCAATAGTAATGATATTGGAGAATGTTCTTTGTGTTGTTATATGTCAGTCCTGTGCTAAAATCTGCATCACTGACCATTCTATTTCAGATTGGCCACATAGACGGTGATCCATCGCGAAGAGGAGCCTTCCCTGTCTCTTTTGTGCACTTCTTTGCTGAATGAGCCATCCTGTACTACATTGTATGAGGGCCTTAATCTCCTGGGGCGAGCCATGTACCCTAATCTAACATGGCCTATGGAAGAAGCAAATATTCACCAACCCAGAGCAGCTTCATTTACTACTTTTAAGCACTCCCAAGGACTGAGATTTGCTGGCAATCCAATGTATATTTATTGTTCCTTTAAGGAACTTTTTTGCCAATCGGATGTAGATATTTCTGTTGAAGATTAGAGATCTCTGCAGTGTTGTCCTCCAGTGGCCTTTATGTGACCAATGGCTTACTAACGGTGTCTCTCTTCTTAGGTCCTGCTCCTTGTTACAGAGGAACCAAATGACATTGCCGGGCAATGCACTGTATATTCACCTGCAGCTCAAGGGTTAATGACTCTTAGGAATTACATTATTTTTTTGTCTACATAATTAACTCTACATTTTTATGGAACTAATCGTTTAGCTCTGTGTGATTTTCTAATAAATAACCAGACCAATCGAATAAACCTGTATGCTGCGTATCTTGAATTTAGTTTGGGCGCTAGAGGTTCTGTATGGCCAGGAAGTGTATTCCGATCGTTTGTTATTTATTATTCGTCTTAAACCACTAGAAATAACTAGGAATATTCATACTGATACATAGTTTTTGTCTTGCATAAGTTGTTTTAAGAATTGAGGTTCTACGCATTCATCGTAGCTTATTTACACTATCTACGTACCATTTCTGTACGTAGATTGCGTAAGTGCGGTCTTTAGCATAAATAAGCAACGGCGCATGCGTAGTAGCTCAATTCTTAAAAAAAAAACGTATGTAAGACGAAAACTACGTAACTGTGAATCCGGACCGTAATATCTACATTCTACAAGCATTCTGTTTTACGCTGGTACTTTCTAAAATGCTCACCTCTTGCAAGTTTCCCTAATGGACAGTACAAGATCACTATACCCAGCTGTCCTCAGGCTATCCAGTCACTCAGGAACTTGTAGTTGCACCAATCACTGGCTGCCTTCTGTTAGTCTCTTGCACTGTTTTTTTTTCCCCCAGTATGCAAAGCTGCAAATGGGCATTATAGAAATCTACCATTCTTTTGCTCTCACTTTTCTCCACCATAAAAGGGCATTTTATCTTACATGACACAATAGAAATATTCCAGGATTTGCTTCCTTAATACCTAACTTTTAGTCTTCCCATATTAATTTAATTTGTAATATGCAAGTTATATTTTGGACCACATCCCTAGGAAACAGGGTGTATACACGTACCACAATATAAGTAACCTAAAGCTCTATGTAGAAGTGTGTAAGTGGCTTGTTGCATTCAGTGTCGTTTCCAGTGTCGAGGCAAGTAATTTGGGAGG
>WWET01001426.1:87777-104018 GCA_011038615.1 Limnodynastes dumerilii | reverse complement strand
TGGGCGTGGGGTGATCTGTGGAGTAAAGAGGTTCATAACCAACAACAAACAATCAGATTGCTCCAATTTCCATAAATGTCCAAGAAAGTTTGTAGTCATTGGTCAGACAGCCTGTTTCAGTGCAGTGGTAGCAATGAATCATGTGTCAGAGCATACTGCACATAGAAAGGTAGCTCTGTAACACCGGAGTTCATGAAACATTTACAGACTAAGATATAGACTCAGGTCTTTAAGAAAAGTCTCCAGTACTCTTCACTTATTATAAGGTCATTGTTTTGGGTACACAAAAATGTAGCTGTTATAGTATTCAAAATGTCAGTTTGACAGAGGAACCTATTAACAGGCTAATAGGCTACAGGAAAGTACATGGGCACAATTATTACTCAATGAACCTGTAGTTTGTGCTAACAATCTAATGGAAGATCAGGAGTACGTCATCACACGTATTCCTATAAAACTAAGCATTTCTTGGCATTCCAATATTAAAACAATTTTCCTCAAAGTGTAGATACTATAGGGAAAAGATATGTACATGCCCTCACATGACCATTGGTAAACCTGTCTGCGATTGCTCAGATTATAGGCGCATTTTAAAGAATCTTGTCAATGTTTTTGTTTTTTTCTGTTTGTTTCTTTTTTTTTAGAACACACAACTGTGAGGAGATTTATCATCCATGTGCCGGATGTGAAATGAGCGCAAAGCTTCTGGCTTCTTAATGTAGCGTCTTTTTCGCCTGGTACGCCATAAGCTTTCCAGGATAAATCTTGCCAGTGAGAGAATCCACAGTCTGTGTTGTGTTATTTGTAAACACATTTGTTAAACTGGAAAACACGGAGCTTCAGATCATGTCCTACTGACTTGTACAATGTTCACACAAATGGTTTGTGGGTGTTTTTAATCTGTTGTATTCACTGAGGGCCAAATATGTGTATATTGAATGGTTTGCTATTTAGTCATATTATGAATGTACTTGTATTAAAGGGATTTTTATTATTATTTAGTTTTAGTTCTATTAGCTCAGACACTGGATTAGTTTTTTGGGTGTTGCCTGAAGACTTGAATGAAGATATGAAGGCAGCGCTGTTTATTCATAATTACATTGTATGTTAAAACTAAGCAATAAATAAATGTACAGTTCTCTATGGGGGGAACTAGCTAGACATTATTGGCCTAACAGCAAAACCTTGTAAGGATCTCTATGTATCCTTCAGGTGTTATAAACATGTACACACTTTGAAATGGGAGGCTGGTCCTCTAGCTGTTGATCTCGATACTATGGTAGTTAAGCCTTCCCTAATTTAGTTAAATAATAATTAAGTATATTGTTTTAAGGAAAGGTTATTTGGGACAGATTGTACTTTCAGGCCCATATCGTGTTTAATCCAGGTAGCTCGAGAAAGGTGCAAGTACAAATGGCATTTTTGTGCTATTAACAGGATGCAGGGTGTGTATACACAGTAATCGGTGATCTCTATTCAGATATATGCATTAGTCACATGATCAGAACTGCAAATTCAACTCTAGTAGACATACTAATAATGAAAATGGTCCGGATTCACAGTTACGTAGTTTTCATCTACCGTACGTTGTTTTAAGAATTGAGCTATTAGCGTAAATAAGTTACTACGTATACGTATCTACGTACCATTTCTGTACATAGACCGCGCTTACACAAACTACGTACAGAAATGGTACGTAGATATCGTAAATAAGTTACTACGCATGCCTAGTAACTCAATTCTTAAAACAACGTACGAAAACTACGTAACTGTGAATCCAGACCAATAATACTATAATTCTAAAAAGGAATCACGGAAATGTTGCCCATAGCAACCAATCAGATTCTAGCTCTCACTTTCCTACTACATACAAGAGAATGTCAGTTAGAATCTGGTCCTTAACATCCAGGTGTAGATAAATGAAAGGTATGTTAGTCCCCATTACTAGCACGAGGGAAGAAGCCATAGGTCCTGGATAATACTTAAAGGAGGTGTTCATTTTGTATGTGTGTTTACCATTGGTCCCAGCTGATGTGTAAGCAAGCCTGAAATATATGTGCTAACATGAGAATTCTAGGTGTCCCTCAAATGTAAATGATCAATGTTTCTGAGTATTAAAGACCTTGTGCATCATCACACAGACTATACTTTCCATTCTGGCTTGTGTGCAAATACAACCGAGATGAACAATAGTTTAAAGCCACTAATAAACCTAAAATGTAAGTTGCTTCACAAGAAAGGAATATTAATGCTTCTAGAATACTCTTAAGCAATGAAATATTAAAGCAGGCAATAACATAAAAACACTAATTTGAACTCAGGTCTATATACAATATTACTTAGATCCAGCTCTTTCAGTGTATTTTTCTGAAAATTCTTGATTTTTTTTTTTTGTTTTCATTTGTAGAATCATCTTGTATTTAAGGCTTAGTAATCGGGGTATCTGTCCCACTGTCCAACAAGTGTTTAATTTTTTTTGTTTTGTGTTTTATGCCATAGGACCAAAGTGACTTCACTATCACAAATTTAAGGTGCTAATGTGTTTTACTGATTGCGTTATGTGCATCATGCCTTTATAAATTTTAATTTGTCTAGATTAATATCACACAGTAAAAATGTAAATATCAGTTTATCAATAAACAGAACTGTTTTATTCACAGCATTGGCTATGTGTTATTGATGGGCTGTAATGTTACCCAGGAGTTGTGTTTAAAGTCTCGTTAATTTCCGGTCAGTAAGGTGTAATGCAGTGGTTCTCTTAGCACCCTGAGGGCTTAATAATACTTAAGGCACCCCTAAACCAAAAACAAATGACTGAGCCGTCCCCTAAGTATTAGGCTCATCTCCTTTCCCTGTAGCTCCTCTGTGAAAGCAGTGCTAGGCATATCATATTACATATAACAACAAAAACAAAGCAGTTTATACGTCAGTATAATCATTTTATTTACGCAGAAAACATTGTATTTTACATGTACAATAACCTCATTTTACACAAAATAAGCATTATTTATTTAACAGGTTTATATATAGTGCCATCATATTACGTAGCACTTTACATTATATATAATAATTACATATTTCAAAATAAATATTCGTGACCTTTACTGACAGATATAAGGCAAATAATGGGCTATAGTCAGAGGAAAAACAATCTCCATTTCTATGATAACAGAGGAACAAGGGGTGTGGATTTTATGAGGCCCATTGATGAAGGGGGTCCTAAGGCAGCTATCTTCTTCATCCGTATAGCATAGAAGCCCCAATCTGAGGCCAGATTTATTAAACTGCGGGTTTGGAAAAGTGGAGATGTTGCCCATAGCAACCAATCAGATTCTAGCACTTACTTTCCTATATAAATTAGAGAATGTAAGCTAGAATCTGATTGGTTGCTATGGGAAACAGCTCCACTTTTCCAGCTTAGTAAATTTGGCCCCTGATCTGAAAAGAACATGACTTGGCCCTATTTTGCACATGTGTGTAACAGCTCATGCACAGAAAAGAGACCAAGAGGGGCAGAGCTGCAACACTGGCACCCCACTAAATTATTCTAATGGGTACAGCCATGCCTAACTTTGCCCTTTCCTAATAATATATTATTGTATAATGCATAGGTCCCACATTAGAATCCTGAAAGCAGTACAAAATAAGCCCCACCCTGTTCCTCCCAAACTCCTCCCACTTTAGTCCACAAGTTGCCAGATTTGGTCAAAGTCCCACCCTTTTCCATAAAGCCCACCCTTTTCCATCAAGCAGCAAATCGGGGTGGTCCCTAAAAAATAGGGACAGTCGAGAGGTATGTATTGTAATAATTACTAAGTGAATGTCAATGGCGGAGGAGGGAATGAGCATAAAACATATTTCCAGGGGGATTATTAAATGTATAATCAGCAGGGCCCATGCTGTATTACTAGACTGCATTGTTCTAAACATTGGAGTGCCCATTGTAATTCTGTTACAACTAAAGTCCTTTGCATCCAGACGTGTAAAATTTTAAATCAACACCGAAGCCCTTCATGGTAGGATCAAGCCTTACAAGTGGTTTACCAAGCGTTCAAAGAGTCTCTGACCCTGTACATGTTACATCAATTCTCCCTCATGACCTATGGGGATGTGAGTTTAAACAGGGTCCCATAATGGAAGGCAAGAAGAGTCTTGACCCATTACAGAGGACATCAAGGAAAAGACAGCTTTGAACGCTACACCAAACATATCACCAATTATTATGTAAGATGACATAAGGCTTTGTTTGTTAAATAAGCAGCAGTACAGATTTTTTTTTATTTCTTATATATCAACTGAAGCTTATCATATGGTAATACATTCATAGGAGTAAAAGGCAACCAATATGGTTACATAAGAAACATAGCTGGAAAAGACAGATTAGCCTGCAAGATAAGGTATTACAAATAATTGACTATGGGGCTGATTCAGAGATGCACTTACACCTTTTTTTAGGTGCAAGTGTACAGCTCGGCTGAACCATTTTTCAAATTAAGGGGGTGTTCATTTAAAAAAAATTTGCATGCAGAGAAAACACTACTTTTACACACAGAACTTAAATACTGCATAGCTTTGTTTATTCTATAAAATAGAGTTGAGCTAAGAAACTGCACACCTAATTTTAATTCTGGTTTTACAATTGAAATGTGCCTCTCCTTGCAATTCAACACAGTATTGCCCAGGCCTACACTTACACCTAGAAAAAGGTGTAAGTGCAACTCTGAATCAGCCCCTATATGTCCTGTTTTTCTAACCCTGGTCTTAATGACTGCAATTAAGTTTTATATCCAGAACTGTCAGCAGCTGGGATCAGGTGACTAGGAAATGGTCAATTATACAAATAGAGAGCGATACGGGAAATATGAACGCGTTTGGCCTCTGCCAATTTACTTCTGATGGTAAATTAAACATGCTTACATGGTCATTGCATTAGGGCCATTTTCAGATGCTTCGTTGGCCTTATTAATACACTACAGACTAATCAGTCCAGGATCAGGCAGATTACTGTGGAGCATGGGGTTGGCTTTATATTGGGAGAACACATGTCAAACTTAAAGCAGGTGACAAGGAAAGGCACTCCATAGAAGCTGATCGCTCAAGGAAAGGTAGAGGAGAGTTTATATCCAGGAAAGACTGCTATAGTTACCTTAGAGGGATATTCAATTACGGTAGATCATGAAGAGGACACTCAAAACCACAAATGAAGTATTACTATTTATATTTAGTATATTATACTGATCTATGTACATTTATATAAAATAGTAAGATGGTCCACAAAACAGCAGATACAATTTAATGTGGCTAAACATAGCTATACGCAAACAAATATTTATTATTTTAATTACACACTGGACCGAATACAACTGGAGACAACACACGTGGAAAAGACAAAGGGCCAGATTTACTAAGCTGCAGGTTTGGAAAAGTGGAGATGTTGCCCATAGCAACCAATCAGATTCTAGCTCTCACTTTCCTATTACATACTAGAGAATGCCACGGATTCCTGAGGGAGGGTGCAAAACCGGACCTGGTCCAAGTAGGTGCTCAATTGGTCCGGCGTATAAGTAGCCTGCGTGGAATACAAGGTTTTATAGAATGCTAAAAACACTCTCGCTATTTCGGAGCCCTTACTATGCACCACCCCCTCCGAATCGCAGATTGCCGGTACAGTGTTATTACCCCTGGCTTCATTCGCAAGGCATGCCAAGTAACTGCCACCTGCATCCGCCTGCGAATACAAAGAATGCCTTGCAAACAGTAGCCTGCGTTTAGACTTATCCAAAAGGTAATCCGTCCACTCCCTCTGACCCCTCAGCCAGGACTCCCGATCAACCGGGTCCCTAGAAAGCAAGTACTGAGCCTCCAGCTCCCGACAGGACCGCTCCAGCGCCACCTCCCTTTCTTTATGAAAACGCTTTATACTGGACACCCTCTTAATAAGCGTGCCCCGCAAAAAGGCCTTAAAGGCATCCCACACATTTACAGCACTGGACGACTCTCTATTACTCTCAAAATAGCCCTCCCACAAGGCTACCAGGTCCAACTCCGCCCCCACCAACGTTAGCCAAAAGGGATTAAATTTCCAGAAGCGCACCCCTCTATTATTGTCTAAATTAAGCGATAATCTGAGTGGGGAGTGATCAGATACACCCCTAGGCCTGTACTCCACCCCATCAACCCTAGGCAGCAGTGACCGGGATATCAGGATAAGATCAATCCGGGACATGGCATTATGTGAAGCAGAGTGACAAGAATATATGAGTCTCAGCGGAAATCTAGACCTCCAGGGATCAACCAAGCCCAATTCACTCAATAGTTTAGCAAAGGGGGTAGGTCCAGAAGCCAGGTTCACCCCACGTTCGTGCCATCTATCCAGCGACAGGTCTAAGACGTTATTAAAATCCCCCAAACACACCACCTCCACCCCTGGGGAATGAGACATAAAAGCGGCTGCCCGGTTGAGAACCTCAGTACTATATGGAGGGGGTATATAAATGGCCAGTATAATTAACGGGAGGGTATTCAATAACGCTCTTAAAAATACAAAGCGCCCATAAGGGTCAACCTGGACCTGTTCCAACACGAATTGTACACTCTTGCGGATAAGTAGGGACACACCTCGAGAACTAGTCGTATATTGGGAGTGATAAGCCCACCCCACCCAAGGACGCCTAAGGGAGAGGAGACGGCTACCCGTGAGATGCGTCTCTACCAAACACATGACATCCACGGAGAGATTCTTAATTTGTTTGAGGACCAAAGAACGCTTGACACGGTCATTCAGACCCCTAACATTCCAGGTAAGAAAGGATAGCCCCCCACCCCCACCCTCAGCCCCCAGAGATGTCATACCGTAAAGCTATGAGAGGACAAGCAGAACATAAAACATCAAAGGCAAACATAGCAGCAAAGTTATACAGTGCATGAACAATCCCAAAATACCCCTCCACAGCAGTGCCTTCAACCCTCCCAAACCCACCCTGTATACCCATACAAACAAATGGGATACCTGTACCCTAAACCAAAGAAACTATCCCA
This sequence comes from Limnodynastes dumerilii, assembly GCA_011038615.1. Taxonomy (NCBI): domain Eukaryota; kingdom Metazoa; phylum Chordata; class Amphibia; order Anura; family Limnodynastidae; genus Limnodynastes; species Limnodynastes dumerilii. Next base: position 96,980 of record WWET01001426.1, on the reverse strand, counting down.
ACAAAGGGTGACCTAAATGGTCAGCCCGTCCTCCGCCACACCTGAGTAGCGAAGAAGGCCGGGGTCTACCCCAAATCTCTTGCCAGCGGCATATACTAACACCCTCAACCTCCTGGGGGACTTATACTAAGAACAAGCTATAAAAGGGGGGAAAGAACAGCTCCCAACATAGAAAACATAGGAGGGCACCTGTGGCAATGCCCAACGCCAGAAGGGCGCCAGAGTTAGAACACTCTCACAGAGTCCCGGGAGTCAGCGCCACGGCCACAGAATAGGAAGTCTTTCCATTATGCATGTGAGGAGAGAAACAGAGGCAAAGTACATCAAAGACTATTAGGCAGGAGATTAAGTCAATACTTAGCCGCCTGGGCGATCCCGACGGTGCGGCCGCCTCTCAAGCCAGTCCATGGCCTCCTCAGGAGAATTGAAGAATTGGGTGGAGCCATCCGTGGCCACCCGGAGCCTAGCTGGAAATATCATGGCGTAGGGGATTTGTAATTCCCGCAGTCTCCGCTTCACCTGTGAGAACTGCGCCCTGGATTTTTGTACTTCCACCGCGAAATCCGGAAACACGGAGACCTCGGCGTTGTCCAGGCGAAGGGGACCTTGGGTACGAACCAATCTCAGGACGGTATCCCTATCGCGGAAATGGAGAAGCCTTGCGATGAAGGTGCGGGCCGGTGCCCCCGGAGGCGGAGGCCGCGCAGGGATGCGATGTGCCCGTTCAACAGCGAACTGCGGTGTGAAGGCTTCTTTGCCCCTGGACTGGATGAGCCACGATTCAAGGAAGGCTTCCGGAGTCTTACCCTCAGCCCTCTCTGGAAGACCTACGAAGCGGAGGTTGTTGCGGCGAAGTCGCCCTTCCATATCTGATCATTTGAGCTTGCACTGCCTCGGATGTCAGAGCCCTGCCCTCCAGAGCTCGGGGGGCCAGGCGGTTCAGGCGGCAGTGCCGACGTGGACTGTCGGGCGAATTTCTCCAGGCGGGCAGCAGCCGATGCCGCATTGCCAGACCGCCCCATTGGACTAGAATTTTCCCTGACGGGGGGCAAGGTACAACCTGGGGGCAATATGCAGCACCTGATGGCAGAGAGTGATGGCTCAGGACGATTAGGTGCCGACAATAGGTGTTATGTACAAATCCAGCTTCAGGCACCTGGTATAAAGATGGTTGCCGGCGCTATAGCATACACCCTGCCCAGGGATAAGTAGTCCACCAGCATATAATGTATAGAAGAGATGCACTAGTCCAGCTACTGGTGTGTTGTACAGAAGTTTTGCAGGCTCTGTAAGGTGCACCCTGCCAAGGAGCAATCACCAGGCCACCAATATTGTATAATGTATAGAAAGAGTGCACTAGTCCAGCTACAGGTACCTTATGTAGGAGTAGTGGCAAGCACTGCAGTATACACTCTGTCAGGATGAGTTGGACGCTGTTGAGCAGGATGTCTCAGCCAGGCAGAGAAAGGAACCAGGAACAGGGGCCAGGTGCAGTGTGAAGGAGGATAGGAGCCCCTCTGTGCCCCTTGGCTAATAGGTATGCGCTGGCCCAGGAAAAGTCCCTTATAGTAATCCCTCCGTTGGTGGTACACTGGGTGTCAGCCCTCCAAACAACTGAGCCCTTTCAGCCTCCAAGGCTCACCTCCCACCTGCTGCTGCTGCTGCTGCTACTGCTGCTGTTGCTGCGTGTAGCTTGCTGGGCAAGATGGCGGCCGTCTGCACCCTCTGTTTGGCGCCAAAATCCACCCCCTATACAGGGCACATGCAGGGCGTCCAGGAGCCTCTCCCCACTGCTCCCCTGCGGTCCTCGGTCAGACAGGGCACTCCGGACCCGCCAGGGCCACTCCACCTCTCACCACAATAGCCGCGGGGCTCTGCCAGCACCGCACCGCCGGCAAGGCCTCCCGCAGCGTCTCACTGCTGACTCTCCTCCAAGCCTCACAAGTCAGCTTCCACAGCCAGCCACCGACGGGACAAGCAGAGCAGACCTCCAGGAGACAATCAGCGCCACAGGTACCCCCCACAAAACGGATATTAGAGCAGGATATAACGGAGCCAAGGAGCCTCACGTCCTACTCCATGCCCGACCAAGCCACGCCCCCCCAACAGTATCTGTGTTTAATAACCAAAAGCAAAGTATTCTCCCTTCATGCAAAGAATAAAATTCATTTGACTCCCCCTAAAATTCATAATGGTTTTCCACATGTTTCTTGCTATTGGAAAACTCCAAATCCTACAATAAACTACACATCTGTCAATGGGTGGTAAGTCCAGGAAGTGGGTAAGGTGCCAATACCAGGGGCATAGAAAGGGTAAAGGAATGGACAGAAATGAAAATAGGACTTGAGGACATAGAATAGGATTTGTAAAGTGGTTCCTAACCTGAGTCCATAGTGAATAACCGGTACTCACCACAAAAAAGTTAAGAACTGCAGATATATAATCTTATCATGACCCCTATTAACCAGCCACATTGGAGGGACTTTTAGAAAAAGGATATGGATATTGTGGTTGTATGACTGTACTCACCAGATTGCTGCACTGGTAAACCCACAGGCTACACTGGTCCTCACTGGCATCTTTGGTCTTCAGAGCCAGCAAACTCTTTCCAGCCACCAGCCCATCATCATAGCACACCATAGAGACAATGAGATAGAGGGGGTGCCGGTGTAAGACATCCTGAAACAGCACAAGCCTCTTTCAGTCTGGTACACAGTACATTCTGCAGGGTGACAGATGATACTGGGGTCACCTGATCTACTGCACAGAGAATAAGTGAGCATCGTCTATATAGTGGAAATATACTTACATACTGATCCGAGGTAGTTACTTTGATGCCGTATTTTGAGACGACCATGATGAACTCCTCATCCGGGGGCACAAAGGGAAGTTTTCCATCTTGCTAAAGTAGAAAATAAAATCAGTATTGAACTAAGGCATAATGCATATGGCAGACAAATTTCCAGATCCTCCAACACAACCCATTCCACTAGGTACAAAATAAATTGTTCCACAGCTTCCAACAATTCGTTACTATGGCAACTGTGTTGAAAAGAAAAATGTTTTTTCAAACATCAATTAATTCTTTAAAATTAGGTGAGTGACAGCTGGAAGCTCAAGAGCGGAGTATGGGTCATATTGGAGGGTATGTATTGCCACAGTTCCCAAACACTGCCCCTTGCCATGAAAGGGGGCATAGACTGGTCACTTGCATTAAAGCTTTTTCCTATGTGACTGAAAAAGGTGAAATGCGTGGAAGTACAAGGCATATCCAAGGGGGCCTGCTAATAAGTTAATACTAGAACAGTCATCAAAAACAACAGTTCCAGTATTAACTTATTAGCAGGCCCCCTGGGATAGGCCTTGTACTTCCACGCATTTCACCTTTTTCAGTCACACAGTACTGAATTACAGCTTCTCACCTTACAGTCATTATTACCTGGGCAAAGTCAATATAATGTATTAGATCCAGGGACCCCTGTAGAGCTTTGCTATCTTCTGGCTTCACTCTCTCAATGGATCCCACATATTTCACCCTAAACTCAGCGCTTGGTTCAGTGGCCGCTTGTCCTGTGGGCAGACGACAGAAGAGAGTTAATGGAGTGGAGTGTATACAATAACGATGAACACTGATAATTCACATTTACTTTTCTCGTCTGATGCCTGATCGTGTGTCGTCTGCATTGTTTGTACCGTGTTGCACTGTGGGTTTCACTGCTACCTCTGCAGCCATAAGAGGAAGAGCACTTCCTGTCAGCGTGTTTCACGAGATTGTTTTAAAGGAGAAACATCTCTATATTACTACTATTAAACGAGACATTCCAATATCTACAGCTGCAGCACTTTCACCAGATTATAGAGCCTATCACACCACAAATGAGTGTTTGGAACAATATCTTATTAGCGAGTACACTCCCATTGCCCTATTTTATTGCTACTAAGGACATCAGATCATTTGACTTAATTTTATTTTATCATGCAAAAAAAGACAATATACCACTTTAAATGCGCTAGATGACCTCCTGCAGCAGTCCCTAAACTCTAAAAAGGGTCCAACCTTTTCAAATACCATAAAACATAAAAAACAACAAGGGACAGGGAAAGCGCTGGAGGAGAATGGAAAACAGCAATAAACAAACAAATAAATAAATAAATAAATAAAAGGATATATGAACCCAGAAAAAATGGACAATGAGAATAAATATGTACAAATATATATATGAAAATAGCAGCAATGAATACAGCAATATAAATCGATCAAAAATAAATATGTACACAAATGAATATAGGAATAATAGATAAAATAGTTCTCACAAATAAATTTGGTGTTGTGAAACTACAAGTCTCAGCATTTATCAACAGCCTAGGCATAGCTGAAAAATGCAAAATGGGACTTGTAGTATCACAACTATAAAGAAAAATACCTCATAAGGTGTTAAAAAATGTGATTTACGAACAAACTTTTCAAAATAGGTTGACGTGACCGTTCCCTTCTCCCCCGGCATCCTGAGACTGTCAGCGGCACCTGAGCGCATACCCTGGCTGTGTGAGACGTCCCGGCTGGACACCTGCGGATTCCCCTGACTGTTACCTTTTCCATCTACTGGGGTAGGATTGATTATGTCTATATCATGTTTTATCATTAAAGATATTGTTCAAGTTGATATAATAGTGATTTATTGGACAGTCGTTTATCTCACCTTTATAGTGTGTTATTACGTTTATCTTATACATTTTTTTTCTTCATTTATTGGCATATATTCCCTACGGATACGTGAGAATGGATCTCTTTGGGAACCTACAATCGTTCTTCTGAAATATATCTGAAGCGGTTTATGAATTTCCTGGACTGTTTCCAATCACTTCCATTTGTATAAGGACCTTCTGCCCATATGCCGCTCTTTTTATGTGTTTAGGAATTTATTTGTGAGCACTATTTATCATTCCTATATTCATTTGTGTACATATTTATTTTTGATCGATTTATATTGCTGTATTCATTGCTGCTATTTTTATTAATATATTTGCACATATTTATTCTCATTGTCCATTTTTTCTGGGTTCATATATCCTTTTATTTATTTATTTATTGCTGTTTTCCATTCTCCTCCAGCGCTTTCCCTGTCCCTAGTTGTTTTTTTATTTTATTTTATAACCTATTTAATTTTACCAATAATCAATGAAACAATGTCAGAAGAACAGATAGTAATAAGAGCAGAAAATCACAAATCTTCCTGTAAACAGTGTCAGTGTGTCCGCATCAATCCTCACGCTCGTCAGGACTTTAAGTCGTGGGTAATATCTTTTAAATATATTGTGAGAGTTTATGCCCTGTGTACACAGCTTCACTAAACACAAATAAGCTGCTGCCAACAAGGAATGAATCCTGCAGGGAATGTACGTGTTACCAGCAGCCCAGCGCCTCACTAGGATTGGATTGCAGTTTATACAGACAAACAGTGTACTTTACCCATATAAAATGTCACCCACAAACATAACCTCACCTATCACTGTCTTTCTCAGCTCCATCATTTTAAGGTTTGATGTTATGCAGCAGATCTTAATGAGACGGAACCCTGTTCTGTTCTCGTGGAGATTGGTCTGACAGGGCAAAGTTTGCCTTTCACAAGGCAAAACCCAGCACCAACAGCGAGGTTTGCCATGTTAATTAGGCAAAATGGGCGGCATAAGGATTATCCGTGTGGTCAACTTAAAGCTGGGGTTATGGACACGTTGTATGTCAGGAGTTCAGTCCCCTCTTCTGTGCTGAATAACAGACCCCCGTCCGCCAGTACGGAAAGCGTGCAGGGGTCAGAAGACGGTCCAAGGTACAGTCATACTATGCGAATGCTAAGTAACCCATTAGAACTCTGCCTAATGATGCTTTCTTTAGGAAAGTACCATCACACATTCCTTATGGTAAAAGCCCACATTTACTTTGTAAATATTAATACAGAATATATGTGTTCTAACACTTAAGGGAAACGCACGGCCAGCGTCTGATGTCTGCTCCTAATGGGCTTGGTGGCACAATATCGACATGCATTGCTTTACACTGTATCCATTTCTCCAGCTGATAGTCACGGTCTACCTCAAACTTTTTAACTCCAGCACAGGAAGGTTTATGCTTGGAGGCCTGGTTGCAGCCCACAATGAAAGATCTACATTCTACAATCCTGTAAAATATGTGAATGAATATATGAATATATATATTATATCATTCAATTGGTCTGCAAGAAAAAGCGCAAAAAGTTTATGGGTTACATCAGCCCACCCCTTCAACCATTCTGCCTTTTAAGACGCAAGTGCCTGTTTCTTTGTTGAGCTTTGCATTTGCTGAGCACGCTCAGAGTGAAAATATAAGCGAGAGAGATTGCGTCATTACCCAGTCACGTGACACAAAAAGCTGAAGAAGCCAACCAGAAGAAAGAAGAGCAGAAACAGCAAACGTTCACTGCAAAGACTGGGATCAGGTATATAGAGACTGAGGAGAGGGTCTAGAGAGACACAGGAGGGGTGAGATGGATTTCATGTTTTTTATCTTGTAGTAAAGCTTTGAAAGTTGTATATAAGTCCAGTTGTATAAGTTTTTTATTTCAGTTGGATGACACCAACACCAGGGCTTCATTTATTAAAAAGAGAGAGACAAACTAAAAACTGGTAACATCGTAAGAGTGTAAATTGTTCTATGAAATAGTTGAATTGAAGTCCTGATACTTATTAAGTCCTTTGGACCTAACTACTTAAAAATGGGACTGTTTAGTATTTCTTTTGGCTTAAGAGCATCTTAAAAAAAGATTATTGAGGCACTAAGGTGTCTCGAACTGAGAAAATTTGGGAAGTTTTATACTCGTCAATACCATGAGCTTTAACCCATTAGGACAGGAACTTACCAAAGCTCTTTGTGGAGTCAGTGTCCAGGCTGGCCACCGTGCTGGATCTGGAGAGACCTCCAAGACTGGAATCTACAGACTAAGAAACCATACAGATACTTGTAAAACAACACTCTGCCCCTTTATTTGTTGCAGAAAAGATTGCTCTCATTTCCCACAAATTACAACACCGTCACCCTGGGTCAAATCATTACAGGCAAGCCGGATATATTACATCCACAAAGCTGAAAGTGACACTACAGGGCTGATCAAGAGTTTGGTAGTAAGGGCAAAACAAGTGCAAGTGTACAGCTCAGCAAAACCATTTTGCAAAGTAAGGGGTGATAATTAATTTGAATTCTTTTGCATTTCTGAAAAATACTTTACTTTTGCACACAGAACTCACATACTGCATAGCTTTATGTATAATCTATAAATTAGAGTTGACCTAAAAACTTCACCTCTCAATTCTTATTCTGCTTTCACAATTTAAATCTGCCTCCCCTTGCAGATCAACGTGGTAGTGCTCAGGCCTAAACTTGCACCTAAAAAGGTGTAAGTGCAACTCTGTATCATCTCCTACATATCATCCCACACTTGCTCTGTCCTGTATGGTATATGTTGCAAATAGACAAGGACAAGTATTTGATTGTTTTTGATGAGCTGAACACACACCTGTGACCTGTGAAATAAGGTGTGGACACAGGCAGACCACTGTACAAGAAGGGTGATCTAAATCAGTTGCAATGACTCCTTTTTCCAGACACCACCATACAGTAATGGCAATAAGGATTTAGAAACTGGCTCCATCAAAATTCTGTCTGACATAGAGATGATTTTCCCTGATCAGTCTGAGCCAATCTGACACATACCAGCTCTCTTTCAACAGACATAGAAGTCCTTCCTACATGGAATGAAGTATACAAACCTTGCTCTTAGTGCTGATCTCACTGCTCTGCGAGCTACTGCTGCTGTGTCTTTTTTTCCCTTTGCGGAACATTCTCTTCTCACAATTCCATCAGACTTCCTGAGCAGAGCAGATAAAACGCTGTGATGTCATTACCGCAATATTTCTGCTTCCACCTCTTCCTACACCAAGCCAAAAATTAAAGTAATGGGCATTTATTTATTGTTTCCTAAGATGCTTGCTTAAGAGCAGTTATCTGCTTATGCTAATGCAGGCATGATTACTACAGCAAGGTAATAGGTATTATTACCTTGGAGAAAATTAAACTTTGTTAGTGCAGACATGAAAACAATATCCATAATGTGTGTACCGGTAACCCTATGTAACAAATAGGGGCGGCAACCCCCTGACACCGCAGTAATTAAGCCACTACCTAAGTGCCACTTTTAATCTTACCAGAGGGATGTCCAGGAAAATAAAAGTGTAATTTGATAGCATATTGTTGATTATGATAGGAGAAGCTGTTTTTGTTCCTGGGCACTTAATTAACTATATTTTAGTTCCAAAAGTCACTTTGCTGCTGATCATCACTATCCCATCATGATACTTAATCAGCTTATTGTTGGTTTTGTATTGCACTGTAAATACTCATCTGTAATTGATATTATTCTTTGATTGCTAAGAACACAGAATAATATTAGATGGTAGGAACACGAAAGCATATTCTGCGGGCAAAAAATCCTGCAAGTTATAACCTGGGAGTGACTCTGGAAAAACTATGACGTCTGTAAGTATGAACATATAGACCCATATAGAACACACAAAAGCACAGACATCTCACCTAAAGGGTCGCTCCTTAAGTGTCAGAAAAGCAGAGCGGAACCACAGCGCCGGGAAACAACACGCCGGAAGTGGAGGGGAGGCAGTTTAAGGGTGCACTGACAGGGAAAACTGAAGACAACGGACCGGAAGCAGTCTGTTTGGCTGGGAATGTGTTTGATTGCAAAATGTCTGTAAAAAGAAAAGCAGAAAGTGTGATCCCGGCCGAGGAGAGCGACCAGCTACTGATCAGACCGCTGTGAGTGTGTTTGAGGGTGTACAGAGCCTGTGTTACTGAGACCAGGCCACCTCTGCTACAGAGATCCAGGAAGCTCTATATTTACAGTCACCAGAACCAGTGTCATTTTATTATACGGAAAAAAAATGTTATATAAATGTTTATATAATGTGTGTGTACACTCACCATCCATTACACTAGGCACAGGGAAACTTCCACAATCCAATTTCCCATTATGTATCAGTTTTGTGATGCTGTAAGTTGTAGCTTCACAACAAAGGTTCCCTGAGTCAGACTTACACAGTAATATTTGTAGATAATAAGAATTTTATGTAAATAAATAATATGCATATTTTTTTTTAAAATA
>WWET01001426.1:65434-87247 GCA_011038615.1 Limnodynastes dumerilii | reverse complement strand
CTGGAACAGGATACACAGCGAGATAGTACAGCGCTGGAACACGATACACAGCGAGCTGGAACAACACTGGAACAGGATACACAGCGAGATAGTACAGCGCTGGAACACGATACACAGCGAGCTGGAACAACACTGGAACAGGATACACAGCGAGATAGTACAATGCTGGAACAGGATATTTCTGAGGAATTGATTCTGGAGGAAGCAAGTGTCACCATCATCGTTTCTGTGCCATGACTTTCAGCTGGTCATATGGGATTTTGTCCTCGTATTTGTTAAATAGTCGTCTGGCACATACTACGCACAGGCAGATAACGACAAATAAGACGGCTCCAGCAATCACAAGCCATTTGGCCAGTTCAGTTGTGGCATTTTTTGTTTTGGGAGTCCGGGTAAGGTGGCCACTGCTTCGCTCTCCAGCTTCAGGCGCGATGTCGTCACCTGATACGGTCATGGTGTCGTCGCCTGATACGTTCACGTTGTCGTCACCTGATACAGTCATGGTGTCATCGCCTGATAGATTCACGGTGCCGTCACCTGACACAGTCAAGGTGTCATCACCGGATTCGGTGGGCAGAGGCCTGAGCTCACACACCGAGAAAAACACTAAAAATACAAATGCAATCTGCACAGTAAAACGCATGTCTAGTCTCAATAAGAGTCCAATAGACACTGACACACTGACACTATCACACAGCAAAGTCCCTGACCCAAGGCCTGTGATGTCATCGCCTATTATGACATCACAATGACCAGGGTACTTGATGTATTGTATATGTAATGCATTTTTTATTTAATGAAGTTTAATAAATTCTATATTTCTTTACTTTACAGAAAAATATATACATATTTATCTATCTGACCATACTATATATATATATATATATATATATATATATATATATATACATACACATACATACACATACTGTCTGTTCCCCTGTATTTTGTACGCCACTGCGGACACCTTATTTGCCTTATAAATAAACAATAGTAATAATAATATTAAAGATAAAACAATTCTCATGTGCAGTTATCCAAGTAATTTTTTTCCTTCCATTACAAATACCAGAATTCACTTCTACAAAGGTGCCATTTCTATTGGTTTATCATTTTTTTATTGCGTTTTAGTGGAGCTGGGCAGGAAGTTGGAAGATCATGTATCATTGTAGAATTCAAAGGAAGGAAGATTATGGTGAGTGTAATGCTTGTTTCATCATGTAAGACGTGGTATTACTTCAATGCATATAATAATAGATGTCTTCAACAACAGAATTAGTTTCTTTGGTAGAGCTCTAATAGTTTTTTTGAATGCTTTGCCATTATCACTACAGGTTGAGAGAATGCTATTTTTTCCAGTATTCAACTTAATGTCACTTTGATTAGTTCTGTGTTCTGATGAAACCTTCTTTAGTTAAATAATTTTTTCATAGCAGGTAGTTCCGTACGATGGAAGTTATGTTAGTAAATCTAACGTAACATCTGGAGGGTGCATGTGCTCTCCAGTCCACGTATGCGCTTTGCGTGTGTACGTTGGCTCATGGTAATAACTGTGGATCTGGCCCTGTATGTTGTACCCTGAAATATATCTTGATTAGCTATATGTAAGGAAGTGCAAAGTTAATTGCTTCATAAAGCTAATATACATCTACAATTCACAGCCGCTGCCTTTCACACTTATCTGTAAAGAGAATGTGTTCATCACAAGTGATTTACTATTCTATAAGCATTTGAGCTGCAGCATGTAACAATAGCTTGCATTCAATTGCAGGACAATTTTAAAGCTATAGGGCCGTATTCACAGACGCGTGTGTATAAAATGGCAAATATCCGCACCTACGTTGCAACCCATGACACTCCCCTCGCACGGATGGGTTTTCGGTGACTTCCGCCTCCATAGGGCACCCTTAAGTCTACATGTGTACTAACACACGTATGTTACTTACGTATGTGCGTATTAATCTAACTGCGCCCTCAAATGCCCATTTAAAAGCTTCCCCCCGCCCACTTTCACGTAACTTCTATCGTCTGGGTAAAAACCACGCCCCTCCGTACGTATGTCCCCTCAGTGCGATTCACAAGTACTTATGAGCGTGAATGCGCGCTGAGAAAATTACTACGTATGCACTCTTCATCCAATCCTAAAAATACGCACGCAACAACACGCAAAACCGGATCTGTGAATACGGTCCATAATTATTATTTATTTTTATACATTATTTTAGAATTCACTAAAACTTTGTGCTTTATTGTCTTTGTGAGAATTGCTATTTAATGTCATGATTTGCTGTTTATTTTGCTCTTAGCTGGATTGCGGGATTCACCCAGGAATGGAAGGCATGGATGCATTGCCATATATCGATTTGATTGATCCTGCAGAGATTGATCTCCTTCTTATAAGTCAGTAAGTAAAATAATGGTGGAACTTTTGTCTAGTGTTTTTATCTGTTATGGTTTAAATATTTAGTTTTTAGCCTTGTTATTTATTCATATTTTTACTATGTTTTAGAGATCTTTTTTGGAATAACTCTTCTATTTTCAGCTCTTTTCACCTGCAATTAACATGGAGCACATTTAATATAAGTAGTCTGCTTGTTTAGCTGGTAACTCTGCTCTGTTCTATTCCTGTTCTCTTCTAGTTTTCACTTGGATCATTGTGGGGCTTTGCCATGGTTTTTGCAGAAGACAAGCTTTAAGGGCAGGACATTCATGACCCATGCCACCAAGGCTATTTACCGATGGCTGCTCTCCGATTACGTCAAAGTCAGGTAGATTTTTATTGCCATTTATTGAGTTATGAGGGTCACTATATCTAATTATCTCCAGAGATTAAGAAAGAACGATTATTTTAAAAAAAACCCTTGTATTACTATAATCTATAATGACTGCATCACCTTGACTATATAAACAGTTTTATTGCACTGAAAATGCGTTGGAGTTTTCCTAAGATAGAGTAAATGTGTCACAGTTTAAACTTGTAAACACTAGTTATGTTCATTGTCTGTCATTAATTAACCAAGTTATGCAGCTTTAGGACAAATAACCTTTGGGTTTATAGCACGCTTAGTGTTATGTTGTAGGAACTTACAACTCAGAATTTGTGTTATACGCTCACTACAAATAGAAATATACACAGGATGTATTTTGTATAGATAAATATGTAAATAAAATGACTATTATGCAAAGAAAAGTTCTCTTTTTAGCACCGGTATTCATAATGCGCATATTAATAGCGACACGTTTCGATTCCTATTGGTTTTTATAAGCGTTCCATGATTTTTCTTGTTGTCTTTTAGTAATATCTCTGCAGATGACATGCTGTATACAGAGACTGACCTAGAAGAAAGTATGGAAAAAATTGAAACAATCAATTTCCATGAAGTGAAAGAAGTGGCGGGGATCAAGTTCTGGTGTTACCATGCTGGCCATGTTTTGGGTGCTGCCATGTTTATGATTGAGATAGCGGGTGTCAAAGTAAGTTGTTGTTGGGTATATACTTATGTCTCCTTTTTGTTTTCATGCTATATTTTTCACGGGATATCTGATAATCCAAGCTATATGTCGTGATATAAATTTTACAATTGTCATCTTGTGTTTTCCAGTTGCTGTACACCGGAGATTTCTCCAGACAAGAGGACAGACATCTTATGGCGGCTGAAATCCCAAATATTAAGCCAGACATTCTCATCATTGTAATTCTCTCTTTATTTCAAGATTGATTAAAATGTGTCAAGGTTTTATAATGGACAAACTACAGATCAGGTTAGATGAAGTATTTATCTTTTATGTCTTCTCTCTATACTAGGAATCTACGTACGGCACGCACATACACGAGAAGCGGGAGGAACGAGAAGCGCGTTTCTGCAACACTGTGCATGACATCGTCAATAGGGGAGGAAGAGGGCTCATCCCTGTGTTTGCTCTGGGCCGAGCTCAGGAACTTCTTTTGATCTTAGGTGAAAATATATTATCTTTTAGAAAGTAAAACAAGAAACGGATGAATAAGTGGAGCACAATCTCTTCTTAGGGCTGGATCCAGACTTAAGAAGAATTGAATTACTCCTGGGCTAAACCATGTTGATTGCAGGGGAGTCATATTTCATCTGTTGCAAACAGTATTAGAGTTGAGAGGTGATGTTTCCTATCCCAAGTCTAAATAACAGTGTGATAGTAAAGCTGGTCAGTATCTGTGTGCAGTAAGCAATTCAAAGATATATCCCTGCATGCAAAGACTACAATTAACTTGACTCCCCCTGCAATTAACATGGTTTTGCCCAGGTGTAACCTTCCTCTCTTAATTTCAAGCTCCTTCTTAAATCTGGATCCAGCCTTAGATCTCATACAGATCTTACAGGAGCATTTTCCATTTGATCAGAAACTGGCCACTTTTTGCGGTTGCACTTTGTGCCTCAAGCTCAGTACTGATCTGTAGCCTTAATATTCAGACTTCCATACAGATTAGTGTTTCTATCAGTGGGGTGGGTGCAATCACTAGTGGGAGGGGGGGAGGTTTTATAATTGTAGTGTGTGGGTGGTTCCTATGCACTTCTCCCTATCCAGACTGTCCCCAAGTTAGGGTGGGTCGGAAATCATAATGTGCGGAACTCCATGCGAGCTAGGAGAGTGGCTGCTAATAGCTGGATGCAACGGGGATCTGTTATTGATCCCTACTGGTACTGTGCTTGGTCTTGGTCCAGTCTTTGCTATGAGTTCCTTACAAGCGCATGTAACCGTCCATTATTGGAGGCTGTTACGGACACTCTACTGAATACATTGTGTTGCTTCCCTTCAGATGAATACTGGCAGAACCACCCTGAGCTGCATGATATCCCCATATACTATGCCTCCTCCTTGGCTAAGAAATGTATGGCTGTGTACCAGACCTACGTCAATGCCATGAATGATAAGATCCGCAAGCAGATAAACATCAACAATCCTTTTGTCTTTAAGCACATCAGCAACCTCAAGGTATTGTCCTTATGTACTATACGCTCCCAGATGCTTGCTATCACCTTTTGGTTCAACAGCCCTGTTACATTGGCATTGGTGGCAATCTGACTCCTTGCTTTGTTACCATACTCCCTCGCAGCTTCAAGAGCGGGTAAAGCCACTAATTGAGATGAATTATTTTATTTAAAAGGAGTTACAAGTGAACATCAAAAGATACCTTAATGTTTCACTTCTGAAAAACTGGACGTTAAGGAGCCCCTTTAAATATAATGCATAAGAAAAAGATCATATCAATAATATATATATACACACACACACTCTTTGTTGCACTGGGTACTTATTATTGGGTCTTGTTTCCAGAGCATGGACCATTTTGATGACATTGGTCCCAGTGTGGTCATGGCCTCCCCCGGTATGATGCAGAGTGGTCTGTCCAGGGAGCTGTTTGAGAGCTGGTGCACAGACAAGAGGAACGGTGTGATCATCGCTGGCTACTGTGTGGAGGGGACGCTGGCAAAAGTGAGTATCGACATCCGGGTTTGCAGAGCACTGTACTTTATAGAAAGAGATCTAGGGATGTTATTGTATGTATTCTCTATCTAGCATTATCTATTGGAAATCTCCAGGAAGTGTTACAGCTAAAGCCATGGGCTTGATTGCAAAATTCTTCTATACTATACTACTTTACATCCCTACTGTACACAGCTAGGTCTCTGCACATATTCATAACTAAGCCCCAGTGTGCTTCACAAGCTGGTCTAATGGTATCTCTGAGGCTTCACTTTCCACTATGATTCCGTCGTCTATAAAGTTGGATGGAGGGTCAGTTCTCTTTGTCTTTACAGCACATTATGTCTGAGCCTGAGGAGATCACCACCATGTCTGGCCAGAAGCTGCCTCTGAAGATGTCTGTGGATTACATTTCCTTCTCCGCACATACAGATTACCAGCAAACCAGCGAGTTCATCAGGGCTCTGAAACCCCCGCATGTGGTGAGTTCAGTCCACCTCTCCCCCATGCTGCCTTAATCGGTACCATGTACGTATCGGTGTTTGTGTACATATATAACATAACCGTCCCATACTGACGCTGACTTGTGATGTCTGCAGATACTGGTGCACGGGGAGCAGAATGAAATGGCTCGTCTTAAAGCTGCTCTCATTCGAGAGTATGAGGACAATGAGGAAGTTGATATTGAGGTTCACAACCCTAGGAACACAGAGGCTGTGTCTCTAAACTTCAGAGGAGAGAAACTGGCGAAGGTAATATCTGGTTATGACACCGCAGCTGATGTGGAAGTTACACTAGATTTGGCAATACTTTATAATGCTGTGTAAAACTCTGAGCCTCATTCATAGTATAAATTACACCAGTGTGTGTGGTACATCTTGCAATTTCTTTGAATGGACAGTAGAGGGAGGGGGTATTTCAACATTGATGACAATGCACCTGCAATAGAAGTTGGTCTAAAAAGGTGCATAGGGCTAAAATTAGGCGCTATAGTTATGTGCATCGTCTTTTAAAGGAAGATTGTTACTCAACTACTCATAATTCTACATCAGGACCTGTATCGCAGACTATTTATACTTGTAAAAATAGTTTGGTCTTGGACTTTATTTTGAAATATTCTGTAATTCTTAATACACAGTCGTTTTGAGGCAATAACTGAAAGATTGATGTCACATTATTTGTTGTAGAATGTTTTATGCTAAATAGTCTTTATTTTTTCAAATTGATTGTAACGCAGGTAACAATGGGCTGTATCCAGACCTAGTTAAGTGCTTGAACTTAGTTACTCCTGGGCTAAACTATGTTGATTGCAGGGGAGTCATATTTCATCTGTTGCAAACAGTATTAGAGTTGAGAGGAGATGTTTCCTATCCCAAGTCCAAATTACAGTGTGATGGTAAAGCTGGTCATTAATTCAAAGATATATCCCTGCATGCAAAGAATACAATTAACTTGACTCCCCCTGAAATCAACATGGTTTAGCCCAGGTGTAACTAATTTCAAGCACTTAACTAGGTCTGGATCCAGCCCAATGACCCATCTTCAAAGGTGGCTTTATGTTTAGAAAACTGGGACTAACAGGGTTTGATAGTCATCCAGCATTGATGTAGTGCTCCCACGTCTGGTAACAACATCCAATCAAAGAGGAGTATTAATTATGAATGGGTTGCCCGTAATATTGATCTAGAACCCTTTATTCCCACAGAAATGAAAATGATTTAATGGCTCGACAGCTGGCCAGCCATCTCTCTCTCTCTTTTCTTCTCAACTCTATCTCTTCTTTATATACAAATATAAAATAAATGGTACCTAGGAATTAATGTCCTCTTTATATGTACCTACATGTATGTGCATTATTATGTATATATGTTACAGATTATTGAGATTTATTTATTTTTTATCAAGAGCAACATTTGTGTTCACTGTCTTCTTTCAATGTTCCATACCTTGATTGTTTATTTGTCTTTTTCTCAAATCATACAATGTTTTCTGTTACTTGTTATGTTTAGTAATCGTACCCTTGCCAATAAAATGTATTAAAAAAAAAAGATTTTATGGCAATTCCAAGGTCTTTGCTCTCCTCCCAATAGGTAATGGGTGCTCTTGCAGATAAGAAACCAGAACAAAGTCAAAGAATTTCGGGAATCCTTGTTAAAAGAAACTTTAACTATCACATCCTTTCACCAAGCGACCTCTCCAGTAAGTACACGGCATAAAACTGAGAAGCCTGCTGAGAAGCGATATGTCCCTCTCATCCGCCATGTCCTAAATCCAGAACAAAGGGTGATAGCTTCTGTGTATCAGTCCAGACGAGGACAGTGTTCATAAATGAGAACTATTATCAAATTCTGCACTTACTAAATCCTGATGCCTTGGGGCCAGATTTACTAGTTGGAAAAGCTGACATTCTCTAGTATGTAATAGAAAAGTGAGAGCTAGAATCTGATTGGTTGCTATGGGCAACATCTCCACTTTTCCAAACCCGCAGCTTAGTAAATCTGGACTTTAGTATAACACAGAAAGTCTCCACACTCCTCACTATTGCATACATATAAACGCAAATCGTTTTAAAATGTTAAATTACTATTTACATTATTAATTTACTTTATAATTATTATTATTAATATAATACAATAATTTACATAATGCAAAGTATAAATAGCGAGATGGTTTACTGGTCTCCTGTGAGACCAGTTAAATTTTTTTTTCTTTCTGCTGCAAAGTATATAATATGTTTACCCTCTCATTACAGGTTACACTGACCTAGCCATGAGCACTGTGACCCAGACACAAGCCATTCCATACACAGGCCCCTTCCACCTGTTGTTCTACCACCTACAGCAGCTGACAGGTGTGTGTTCCTAGCTGAGGAAGCCTGAATGTTCCCGCTCTTTGTGCGACTTCCCAGTAGGGGACAGAGTGAAGGAGGACCAGAGGAGTGGAGAAGGCAGGGAGTAGGGGACAGAGTGAAGGAGGACCAGAGGAGTGGAGAAGGCAGGGAGTAGGGGACAGAGTGAAGGAGGACCAGAGGAGTGGAGAAGGCAGGGAGTAGGGGACAGAGTGAAGGAGGACCAGAGGAGTGGAGAAGGCAGGGAGTAGGGGACAGAGTGAAGGAGGACCAGAGGAGTGGAGAAGGCAGGGAGTAGGGGACAGAGTGAAGGAGGACCAGAGGAGTGGAGAAGGCAGGGAGTAGGGGACAGAGTGAAGGAGGACCAGAGGAGTGGAGAAGGCAGGGAGTAGGGGACAGAGTGAAGGAGGACCAGAGGAGTGGAGAAGGCAGGGAGTAGGGGACAGAGTGAAGGAGGACCAGAGGAGTGGAGAAGGCAGGGAGTAGGGGACAGAGTGAAGGAGGACCAGAGGAGTGGAGAAGGCAGGGAGTAGGGGACAGAGTGAAGGAGGACCAGAGGAGTGGAGAAGGCAGGGAGTAGGGGACAGAGTGAAGGAGGACCAGAGGAGTGGAGAAGGCAGGGAGTAGGGGACAGAGTGAAGGAGGACCAGAGGAGTGGAGAAGGCAGGGAGTAGGGGACAGAGTGAAGGAGGACCAGAGGAGTGGAGAAGGCAGGGAGTAGGGGACAGAGTGAAGGAGGACCAGAGGAGTGGAGAAGGCAGGGAGTAGGGGACAGAGTGAAGGAGGACCAGAGGAGTGGAGAAGGCAGGGAGTAGGGGACAGAGTGAAGGAGGACCAGAGGAGTGGAGAAGGCAGGGAGTAGGGGACAGAGTGAAGGAGGACCAGAGGAGTGGAGAAGGCAGGGAGTAGGGGACAGAGTGAAGGAGGACCAGAGGAGTGGAGAAGGCAGGGAGTAGGGGACAGAGTGAAGGAGGACCAGAGGAGTGGAGAAGGCAGGGAGTAGGGGACAGAGTGAAGGAGGACCAGAGGAGTGGAGAAGGCAGGGAGTAGGGGACAGAGTGAAGGAGGACCAGAGGAGTGGAGAAGGCAGGGAGTAGGGGACAGAGTGAAGGAGGACCAGAGGAGTGGAGAAGGCAGGGAGTAGGGGACAGAGTGAAGGAGGACCAGAGGAGTGGAGAAGGCAGGGAGTAGGGGACAGAGTGAAGGAGGACCAGAGGAGTGGAGAAGGCAGGGAGTAGGGGACAGAGTGAAGGAGGACCAGAGGAGTGGAGAAGGCAGGGAGTAGGGGACAGAGTGAAGGAGGACCAGAGGAGTGGAGAAGGCAGGGAGTAGGGGACAGAGTGAAGGAGGACCAGAGGAGTGGAGAAGGCAGGGAGTAGAGGACAGAGTGAAGGAGGACCAGAGGAGTGGAGAAGGCAGGGAGTAGAGGACAGAGTGAAGGAGGACCAGAGGATTGCAGAAGGCAGGGAGTAGAGGACAGAGTGAAAGAGGACCAGAGGAGTGGAGAAGTTAAGGAGTGGAGGACAGAGCAGGGAGCAGTGGGGGGAGAAGCAGGTATTTAGTTTAAATTTAGTTTTGTAAATTTCTGCTTCTTGTCAAACAGTTTTCAGAACTACCCTGTTGATATAATGGTCGATATTAATCCCTATCACCAATGACACCACTGCCATTATGGTATATAATTCCATTTTCTGTTTGCCTGTTTGCGAATAGAGCATAACGGCAGATTGAGTTATACTGTGTACATCCTCACTTGTACTTTATAGTATTTATATTTATTGGGATAAATATAAGGGTATCCTAAATCTCCAACTAAATTGAGGGTAAATAGGGTCTAGGGTCAGTATAGTTTTAAATAAACAACTGGACAGACTGGATGGACCATGTGGCTCTTATCTGCCGTCACTTTCTATGTGTCTATGTCTCTTTCTACTTGTTATAGACTCTTTCCATTGATTATTGCCTTTGATTATTCTGCTTTATATGCTATTATTATTATTAATAATAAGGTTTATCGTTTTTTAGCTACCTTTTTTATGATGGTCTTTTTGTCTGTTTATAATCATTAATCCCTTCAGATCATTGTTTTGTCATGTTGTTTAGGTGCATTGTTATGTAGGGTTTCAAAGACTGTTAACATTTGTATGTTGTTTATTTTAGTGTTTTTGCTCTAATAGCTGTTGTATCTGATGGATGTTATGGTCTATGTATATATTTAAACCATATGTGGACTATCTTATATGCTATATCTTCTTTTAGTGGGTGGCGAACCCATCAAACGATATGTATGCCGACACTGTCGCTACCGTGATCCTAGAGCTGCAGTCCAATCCCCGTACACAGAAAGGTAATCTTTGTATTTATCTGATGCTCTTACGTTCTGACCTGCGCATACTGCATAGGCTGTATCTGGGAAGCAGCCTGTGGCGTTATCAAGCTGCCACCTTTCCATTGGCTGTGAATGATCACATGAGCTCACGTTTATATAGCTGAATTCTAATATGTGAAACTCTATATCAGGCATAGGCCTCCTGCAACATCTCAGGTGTAACGAAACAGCATGTCCCAGCATGCTCCAACCGCATACCTGGCAGAGCATGATGGGCCTACACTGTATTCACCGTATTAGTAACGTTTCATTTTTCAGAGCCGTATCACAGGCCTTTGATTTACAGGTCTGGTGTGCATAGGAATAAATTCTTCCCCCACATCATCTAAAATCTAAATCCTCTCAAGCTCCTGAATTATCTGTCCGCTGGGTTTATCTGAACGCTGCCAAATTTTTTTTGTTTGCTTGTTTGGTGTCTGTGACTGTACAAGTGATGCATTACCCCAAATTTAAGTAGGAATGACATTGTATGAAGCAGACTATTGTTTGTTTTTGTAGCCGTGTCACATAAAGCCAGTAAGGAAGTGGACATGGATGCATACAGGAAGAGGCTGGAGATCATGCTGCAGTAAGTATCTCCTCCTTCCCTTATCTCCTCACCCACATACTGCAGTGCCCATATAATCTTCTCTCTCCCTCTCTCCTGTCTCCTATGTCTCCCTCTCTCTTTTCCTCTATGTCTCCCTCTCTTTTCCCCTCTTTCTCTTATGTCTTCCTCTCTCCAATGTCTCATTCTCTCTATTCCTCCTCTCTCTTATGTCTCCCTTTCTCTTTTTACTTCTTTCTCCTATGTCTCCCTCTCTCTTTTCCCCCTCTCTCCTATGTTTCCCTCTCTCTTTTTCTAACTCTCTCTCTGCTATGTGTCCTCCCTCTCTCCTATGTCTCCCTCTCTCTTTTACCCCCTCTTTTTTTTCTCCTATGTCTCCCACTCTTTTTTCCCCGTCTCTCTCCTATGTCTCCCCCTCTCCCTCTCCCTCTCCCCCTCTCCACCCCCCTCTCTCCGCCCTCTGTCTGGCTATGTCTGTGTATTTCTCTGTCTGTGCGTTATCTTGGCTGTGCCCTGACGTTGGATTGTCTTTCAGAGACATGTTTGGTGAGGAGTGTGTGAGTAATACCAATGACACCACAATCACAGTAACCGTGGATGGGAAGACAGCCGTCTTGTGCCTGGAAACTCGGGTATGTACAACGCAGTCGCCAGTTTATTGTGAAACAAGTACACCAATGGCATAAATGTTTCTAGGATAGTATGAAGCTTGTTCTGTTAATGAGAATGGAAATCCCCATATGCATCACAGGGCCCCATTCAATTGCCGGCGAAGTTTTAAAAAAAGATTGCGTCGGAAAAAATACGACGCCTTTGCGTCCTTCTTAGAACGTCGCAAATCATCTCCTCCCAGCAGGAAGTACCTGGCGCTAATGACAGGTTATTGGCCAGTGTCTGAAATAACGTTCTCACGATGTTTCAGACTGGCTAATAACCTGTCATTAGCGGAAGGTTTTTTTTTTTTTTACCTAGGCACCTGCGCAGTGGTCCCTGGCTGGCAGGGCATGCTACCGCATGCCCTGGCATCCATGGGCATGCTGGTGCTTGTAGTTCTACAAGCATCAGCATGCCCTGTTGGGGCACAAGATAGGGCAGCGTTAAAAATCCGCACCTCTCATGGGGCGGATTTTTAATTAACGCTATCGGTAAAAAAAACGGCGGATTTTTAACGCAAAAAAATAATTGAATAGGAAAAAAAAATATCGCCTGTAATTTTAATAAAAAAATTGCGTTAAAAATACGCCGGCCAACGATTTTTTAGGTAATTGAATCGGGCCCAATGTATTTATCCTCGTTGTCCTGGGAACTGGGCGGCAGTAGAGGTTCATTTGTTTGATGTGCAAGTCCCTGATAGAGAATATTGATGTATGGAAAAGTAAATGGGTCCTGCATGATGCTCAAGGGTATTGCTGTAATATACTCTATAGTCTTATTTTGTGCCACAATAGCTATATATCCAGATCACCCCAGATTGGTTACCGCTACCAATTAGCAATGTATTATTGTTTGTGCAAATACGGAGTGTATCTCATTGGTTGTCATGGACAGCAGAATGTTGTCTCTTTCTTGTATGATTGTTAGCTGGTTACTGGTCAGTATTTTACTTTGCAGTAAAATGTCTCTTAACTGTTTCATTTCTCAGACCGTGGAATGTGAGGAAGGAATAGATGAAGATGAAACACTGCGGGAATTGGTACAACTAGCAGCCCAGAGATTATACGATGCCCTGGGCCCGGCAAACCTTTAACACATCACTTGTTTTATGAGCATTTCTGTGGAAATATATATATTTTTTAAGGAAATGTTACCTGCAGCGGGTGAGGCCACCAATGAAGACAGTGCTGAGTTTACTGGTCTGCATGATCATGAATTATGATTTAGAGCCGGATTCACACCTCCGTACTTGATGCACATATCTCCTTTATTTCCCGATACTAGCTACCACGCACGCGCAGTAACTATTTTACGCAATCTACGTGTCATTTTGTTGCATAGATTGCGTATATGTGGTCTTTAGTAGCCAGTGTCGGGAAATTAAGGACGCATGTGCATCAGGTACGGGGTTGGGAATCTGGTCCTTAGCCCACAAATTGGTCACCTGCATGTGTTTTCCATAAGTAAATGTTATTTTGTGTCATTGATATGACTGATTCCAGAG
Organism: Limnodynastes dumerilii; assembly: GCA_011038615.1. NCBI lineage: Eukaryota > Metazoa > Chordata > Amphibia > Anura > Limnodynastidae > Limnodynastes > Limnodynastes dumerilii. Next base: position 73,845 of record WWET01001426.1, on the reverse strand, counting down.
TTATTTTCTTTCACTTATCAAGTGTTTTTCCACGCAATCTGCTATAGTAAGTAGCCGATCACATCGATGTCCTTTATTGCTGAGTATTTGGAAAAGACTATAAGTTAGTCTCTGTTTTCCCCCAATGTTCTAGATGGAAATGTAATATTGCACTACTTTAATAGGTAATAAAATATTTGGAAAATATTATTGCAATATAATATTTCGTAGTGTAAATAATTTGTTCAAATAACTGATCTGTGAATAATGTGCAACAAAACATTAAAATTTTTATAAAGTGTTTTAGTTGTTTTACTATTTTCTTGATATACCTCATGTACTGAGATGCAGCTGAGTGTGCAATGTACATATGAATGTAAGAAAGAGTTGTAGTGTTCTTTGATACTCGCATGCTTTATCATGTGTGGAGCGTAGAGTGCTGGTGTCTTCAGAAAACAAACAACTGTTGGCATATCCCAATTCTGTATATGAGGATAATCTGGAAACAGTGTGCCAATGACTGCTGATGTAGTTAATGTTATCGGGTGGTGTTTCGTAAGTACTGTGGACCGGATTCAGATTCCCGTAGAAGGAGCCTATTCCTATTCTGCATAGAGCTGAAAACATCCCCTTATTGCGAAGGAAAATGCAATGCAATTTCATTACAGAACTGGATACAACAGGTACACAAAATGGGCTGGATCCAGACTTAAGTAAGTGCTTGAAATGAGTTACTCCTGGGCTAAACCAGGTTGATTATAGGGGGAGTCAAGTTAATTGTATTCTTTGCATGCAGAGATATATCTTTGAATTGCTTACTGCACACAGATACTGACCAGCTCTACTATCACACTGTTATTTAGACTTGGGCTGGGAAACATCACCTCTCAACTCTATTACTGTTCGCAACAGATGAAATATAACTCCCCTGCAATCAACATGGTTTAGCCCAGGAGTAACTAATTTCAAGCACATGTCTGGCGCCCCCCCTGCAAAAAAAAAAAAATTGCGCCCTACCCCATTATTGCATGATGCCCCCCTCCCCAAACAGTCTTGATTCATTAGTGCATGCCCCCCAACCAGTTTGGATTTGTTACATACACAGTAACTTACCTCCGTCTCTACTCCGGTCGCTGTTGTAGCTCGTCTCTCACTCCTCCGGTGCACGCTTTCTACCTTATTAGTGACGCTGGCGCGACCTTGGGTTCACGCCGGCGTCATTTATGAGGGAGGGAGGAGCTGCGGAGGAGAGGCAGGTCTTGGAGACTGAGTCAGTGTCCTAGACCTGCCTCTCCTCTGCAGCACCTCCTCCCTCCCTGTCAGTCTGACTGTGCACACTGTGCAAGGCGCTATCAATCATCCATCTAGGTCTAGGTTCTGGCAGGGGACCGGTGACGGAGCTTCCTCTCTCCGTCACCCTTAAACACTTTACACCTGGTGCGCTCCGCACCCCCATTGTGACGCCACTGCAGCGAGGGATAGCAGGCGGAGGGGAACACCCCTCTGGCTTGGCGACCCCCTTCCTCGGTTACCTCACTTGCTGTGTTCCGCTGGACCTGACAGTGACTGCTTATTAAACCCCATTCAGCTCCAGTTTTATGAGTTATCCCATCCATTCACATGCACAGTTTTCCAATGACAGAACTTTTTGACACTTTACAATAATAAAGATTCAAATGTGGCTAAATATACAGCCTTCCAGTACTGGGGTATATTCAAAGTGGATCCCAGTTCTACTCATTCAACTCTTGCTTCTGTTTTCTCCACATTGTTGCAGAGACCTTTCCACCACCTGATATATCGTCCGAGCCGAGGAACATTGTCCAGCCAGGAGAAGACATCACAATAAAGTGCACTGCGCCCTATTCCAATGTTATATTTACCCTTTATAAAGGAGATACTTTAGTCAAGGAAGGTGCTGAAGATGAATTATCGTATATTATAAGAAATGCCCAAGAGAAAGATGGTGGGCAATATATGTGTACTTATAGGACCAAACCGGATAATGAACTGCAGATTCAATCTACGCTCAGTAATGCTTTGATGATACAAATTAAAGGTAAAGAAATACTCTTATTTTACATCAATAAAGTATTGTTCACCCGACAATCATGAACTTTGTAATTCTACCTCTACTGGTGTCATGAGTCAAGGGGCCGGATCCAGAGCTACGTTCCATTTACGTTTCAACGTGTAGCGTATTTAGCTAGCGTAATTACTATGCACTCCCCTCGTTCATACGTATTTTGGCTTTTTTACGCTTTCCAAACCCTACCTTAACTTTTCAAATCGTAACTACTGTCGGCTGTAATGGCTGCATGTACTTACGTTCCAAAGCACGCCCATACTGTACGATTTAATTGGCTGACCTTGCCTCCGAAGCGTAATTACGGGTTTGGTATGACTGGCATGCCCCTTCGTCTGTTATGCTGTTGATACGAGGCTGGGACGTATGTTCAGAGTTAAGGGTTGTAACATTCCGTGTGCATGCGCAGCACCTACAAAATAGCATTTTTACGTCTCCGGCTAGCGTAAATACGCTAGCGGACGTAGCTCTGGATCTGGCCCAAGGTCTTATGAGATGGCACAGAAAAGGAGTTGGATAGAAGATCTAAGGTTGCTTCCCAATATATCATTTGGAACTATGCTGCCTAATTCCATAATGTTCTTTGATTATTGTGCATTAACTACATTTCATTACCCTTTCAAGCGCTCGCCAGACCTCTAATCTCCTGGAATTATGACCCTGAAAATTCCACTCAGCTGAACATAAACTGTAAAGCACCTGAAAAGCACAGAAGAATATGGTTTCAGCTACTGAACGCCAGCAAAAGTGTCGAAGAAGAAATTAGAGACATCAGAGAAAATCAAGTCACCTTTGTCATCGAGAACCCTGATCGCAATCAGAACATGTATTTCTGTAGATATCGCATCAAAATGGGCTATCACTTTGCAGATTCGGTCATCAGTGATCCAGTCATTTGGGGAGGTTAGTGTAAATATGATTTGTAACGTGGAACAATAGAATTTTGGACTATTAAACAGTTTGCGTATTAGCAATATCAGAGGCTCTTTAAGAATTTTGAATAATGTTGAAAGTCACAAGCAGCGCTGTAATGATTCCTTTTCAACTGGAAAACAGCAGAAACCAGTCCAAGTGTTCAGGGTGTTTCGACTTCCAAATAAATGCCTCACAGTGATCATATGTACCACACAACGTTCATCTTGAAATGTCCCCACCATGGACCATGTAAACAATAAAAGAAACAAGATGTGGTTAAAATGGTATTTATTAAATGATATACTGCGGGCAGTACCAATACTAAAAAACAAATAACATAAAAGTAAGCAGAGGAGCAGGAGAGGCAGATCGTACCTAACAAGATGGTATAACAGGGGCAGATGGTAACGAGATCCCAAAGCACCACTGTAAGAAGGTAAGACTGCACGTGTATCCTTAGCTCCTCCCACCGACGCGTTTCAGCCAGGTATCTCTGGCCTTTCTCAAGGTGCAATCATATAAATAAAGAAATATCGGTCTGACAGGGCATGCTGATGCTTGTAGAACTACAAGCACCAGCATGCCCATGAATGCCAGGTCATGCTGGCGCTTGGAGAACCACAAGCGCCAGCATGCCCTGGTATCCAGGGCCCGCTGCGCTATATACATGACCCATCCTAAAAGCAAATATATATATTGTGCCCTCATAATAAATTCTTTAAAAATGACCACGTGACCCCAAAAAATGATATAAAAAAATATATGCCCAATATCCATGTCCACATAAAAATGTATAAAAAATGGCCAAAATTTGCAAATAAAATAAATAAAAACATACTTACCTGCTCTGATGGGGGTCCAGTCTTGTAAGCTTTTAATCCGGGGGGCTGGCCTTGGCAAAAAAAACCCCCTAATGTAACGACGCAAACTATGTCCTGCACGCAGGACATCCCGGTGCTAATGACAGTTGTACTGTCATTGGGGTATATATATACCCTCTGCCAGCGTGGGAATTCACGATTTACATTGTGATAGTTCATGGGCATGCTGGTGCTTGTAGTTCTACAAGCATCAGCATACCCTGTCTGGCTAATATTTCTTTATATTACTCAGTGTGGCGGGGAAGGGGTTTATTTTTAGTTTAACTGTTTTTAAAATTTACTGTTGTTTTTCCAAATTTTTCCTTACACTTACACTCCTTTCACTGTCATTGGGGTATATTTGGCCAGTGTCTGAAATATTGTGAGAACGATATTTCAGACACTGGCCAAAGGGTATAAATATACCCCAATGACAGTGAACCTGCCATTAGCGCCGGGCATGTCCAGCTAGAAGGACATGAGTTTCGACGTTCCACAATGGGTTTTTTTTTTTGCCAAGGCACCCACCGCATTAAAAGCTTAGAAGACTTGGACCCCAGCAGAGAAGGTAAGTATGTGTAAAAGTATTTTTAATGTACCTTTTGACATTTTTTATGTGATGGGGGCATGTAATCAGCGCAGCGGGCCCTGGCTGGCAGGGCATGCTGACGCTTGTGGTTCTCTAAGCAGTAGCATGCCCTGGCATGTAACCTAAAAATAAATTAATGGAACACTCATCATAAAAATACAGGTAATAAAAAACCATAAACAACACATTACTGGTGGGAACAGAAATATTTTCATGTAAATAATGTGCTGGTTCTTTAAGTATTTTGTTGTTTATATTCTATTACAGCTATTTGTTATATTAGTATATTTTACGTTTGAACACACATGGTTTTGTTTAGAGTAAGAGTGGATGGTGACTATTACTGGAGCTGTACTTCTATTTTATTTTCACTGGCATTCTCTCACCATGGCCTATGTATGCCTGATCTTTCCGGGTTTGTATGTTTTTTCTTTGTACGGTTTGTGTGTTGGGGCAATTAAACCATAAACCACAGCAGGGCAGAGAGGAATCTGATAAAAAAAAAAAAAGTTATTCTGTTAGCAGGTGCTTTAAACCCGTATAGCCAGTTGTTACCACTAGATGGCGCTAAGTGCAACGGCACAATGATTGTTGCGGTATGGAGCATGTACTGGGGGGGTGGTTCATGTGACATCTTCCTCTCCTCCCCTCTCATAGCCGGGACTGTTTCCTTGTCAGCTGCCGCCACTGTGAGTCTTTGTTTATGCAATTAACAACCTTATTATTATAGACAGCAGCTTTTCATTGTGTAGCTGTGTTTTACAGGGTAACCAGGAAAATTCTGTCTCTGGAGGAGCTTTATAGTTCCGATATCCATATGATTACTTTTACAACTAAGTATACCTACTATAGGACGTTATGGTTTTATTACTTGTTAGTTCAGCAGAATGAATCGATCAATGAGCCTGTAAGATCCACACAGAACATTACATATTGTTAAAGTAAATGTGCTCAGTTTTTAAAAATGCCTAATAGCATTTTTCAGATCCAAAGTTGCACTTACACCTATTTTTAGTTGCAAGTGTAGACCGTAGCAATTCCATGTTACACTGCAAGGGAAGGGTATTTAAACTATGAAATTAGAATTGAGAGGTAAAGTTAGTTCAACTGTATGTTATAGATTAAACATTAGGCTATGCAGTATTTGAGTTCTATGTTCAAAAGTATTTTCCCTGCATGCAAAAGAAATGAATTAGCTCCCTTAATATTGCAAAATGGTTTAGCTGAGTTCTACCCTTGCACCTATTTTGCTCTTACTCCCCAACTCTGGATCAGCCCCATTGTGCATTTCTCTACACTTTGGACCTGATCCAGACCCCTGCACACTTTCCGTACACGCGGGGTTCTGTCAGTCCAGATGAGAGAGGGACGTGGACTCTCCCTGTCACTCCCCACTGGTTTGCGGAAATTGTGTGACTTACGCTGCCATAAAGCAACCTTAAGTCACACAAGCGTATCAGCGTTCCCTCTGACCGCTGATCCGCTCATAAATACCTAGACACACCCCCACTGTACAGTTTAAATGCTTCCCTCTGTCCACCTATACGTGGAGGGGAAGCACATCCCCTTCTATCGTAATACCTATTGTACGAAACTAAGTTCCATATGACAGAAGTTACGTGCGTAAAACACAAGTTACATCTGGAGGGCGCAAAATGCATTAATTTCAGTGCTCTGGGCTGCTGTGTTTCAGGTTTTCCTGTAAATATCGAGATGATCCGTTGGCCTCGTATCATCCTCTTTGGAGATTCAATCACTCAGGTAAATAGATTTTCTTCTTATCTATAGAGAAATGGTTATAAAATCCTTGTCATGAGTGCAGTGGCTGTCAGTAACCTCTTTATTATCTATTCCTTTCTATGTCTTCATAATGAATGAGTGACATCCAAGGAGACCTCTTAGGGGTTGTATTTAATTGCTGTTTTGTCCTCTTTCTAGTTTGCATTTGAGGCGAATGGATGGGGAGCATCCCTGGCTGATAAGCTTGTAAGGTGAGTTCAGCCACCTCTCATAGAACCCCTTCATGCGTCTAGTCGGTTTCTCTGCTGTGCCGGGCGGCGGCACCGAGGAACCGTCCTGTGTTATTGTTATTGAGAATCTTGTAAAACAGGTAATATTGTTGCTTTCTGTGACATAGGAGAAGATATTGGGACAGCTGCAAATATCATATAACTTATTGTTATAGAAAGCATCCCTGTAAAATTAAGAATGTGATTAATGCTGTGTCACTATCGAGGGCATATATGGCCCCTCCTCTCGTATGCTGAGGACCTAGAATATTATATACATGTGAATGTAAATGTATCCCTTCCTAGTCTATGGTGATAAGGGTAAAGATGAGCAGGTGTTTGTTATTTCTCATTATGTGCTGTGTAAACGCTTCTTCTCTTCCGGCAGAAAATGTGACGTTCTCAATCGCGGTTTGTCCGGCTACAACACCAGATGGGCTAAACTCATCCTACCGAAACTCATCTCTAAAAGCTGCCAATCAGAAAACACCATCGCGGTTACCATTTTCTTTGGTGCTAATGACAGTTCCTTAAAAGGTAAAGGCAAATATTTTGCCAGTTTTCTGTTATTACAAATCCTTTATAATTACTGTGTTATAGGTAAAAAAAAAAATGTAATTATCTGAGACTGAATCACAGAGATAACAGAGAGGGTTTTTCCTATTGTAGTGCTGCTGGATTCATATTGATCTTGGTAAAAGAAAATGTCTATGTTTGTGACTGTTCCTATATCATGGCTTCAGGCTGGTGTTACATTTAATCTATGTCTCACATATTTCTTATTGTCTGCCACTTTGTTTAATTCATTCCACGCTCCAATTCACTGTTGTGCTGTAGTAATGACCATTCTCTGCTGGGTAGAAAGCTCAAATATTAATAACTCGGGCTGATCCAGGGGTGAGTGTACATCAGCTCTCGTAGCGTATCTCAGCGTGATTTTTGCACTGCGCATGCTCAGCGATTATGTGCACGCAAGAGATTATGTAGCACTTTACAATTTTAACAATCATTAAACGGGACTGTGTGGTAACAGACAGACTGGGTGGGTAACAGGCCCTGCCACAGGCTTACACTCTATAGGATATTAGGGATCGATACATAAGGGAAAGTGCTATATAATCACACAACGGACCAGCCAGCTTGCATGGTAAAAGTTCTCAGTGCTCTGTATGATCAGTCACACAGCAGTGTTACTACCAGGACTGAGGGGATATTACTATGGAGAGAGAAAGGGTGTAAGGTAACAGTGCTCTGTATGATCAGTCACACAGCAGTGTTAGTAACAGAACTGAGAGGAATTTTAGAATAGAAAGTGAACAAGTTTGGTTTAATCAGGAAATGAGGGCCCTATACTATAGTTGTTGGAAATAGTGTAAACAAATGTTAAGTAGGTTGAGGACTTTGGTAAGTTTGTCTGAAGAGGTGAGTTTTAAGGGAGTGCTTGAAAGTTTGGAGAGTAGAGGATAGTCTTAGTGGGTGAGGAAAGTTGTTCCAGAGAGTGGGTGCAGCCCGGGAGAAGTCCTGTAACCGGTTATCAGAGTATTTGTTTAGTGTGGAGGAGGCTGTATTACAGACATGAACACAACACAAGCCATGGACTCTACACTGGGTTACAAAATAAGGAAAGAGATATAACTGCGCTCAATACAGTATAACAGTACAAATATAGGTGTATAAGGTATAAAGTCCAACCAATTCTCTTAATTTCCAACAGTCCTATGGATAATTGTTATATCCCTTGATCTTCATATAATTCCCTTCTTCTATCAGTTTGTGAAGGTTTTCTTTCACATAAAGGAAAAAACAGAGACAGACCCTAGTGTGATATGTTTCCAAGCAGTTTAAAAGTAGCACTTTATGTACTGCACTCACGCTTTCCTCCTCTTGGATTATAGGCTTATAAAGAGTCGTGAAGCAAGGACATTCACAGAGTTGTCCTGAAGCCACTCCTTTGATATCTTAATTGTGTGCTT